>CAEMYA010000010.1:10805519-10819814 GCA_903131615.1 Diplodus sargus
TAGGAGTCACATACATCACTGCTGCATTGGCATGATATCTGGCATCACAAGTTTGGTGAATTCGCACCAACTTATAACAAAACAAGTTACCTTGATCTGTCCAACAGTTTCCTGTCCGGTCACCTCAAGGGTGTGAGTGTTCTGGGCACGCAAGAAGAGCTGCATCTTGATGCTGGAAGACAAACCGAAAGGGCAGATTAGCTTCAGTCATTGTCAATATATCTACTGCGGAAATCAGCCTGTGGCGTCGGATTTATTTGTGACAGCAAACATCTGCTACAAAACCCGCCACGCTATACCTGAGTCTGGGGTTATTAAATATGCTATACGTGGGGATGCCGTGTCAAAATATATCCTGTCACAAAACTTTAAAGTTAAAAAACTAACGAGAAACAGAGGACAGCAACGTGCCGGGAGCAGGAGCAGACTTCTCTCCCTCGGTATCATGCTAATGCTATGCTAGCATAACTAGCCGCATGGGACACGCGTTTCATAAAGTCGCTTTAAACACATGGAATACAGCGTAACTGTTCAAAATAAAGAGTAACATGTGATAAATGATGATATAAAGGCTGTATTAGCGTAACAAAATCTTTCAGGGCTTTACATTTTTAGGATTTTCGGCTGAAATTACTCAGGCCTTACCTCGTTGATGCTAGTCGTTCAACGCTAGGCATAGAAAGGGCTGTTTGAGGGCCGACACTGCGCATGTGCGGATTTTACGTAAGCCGAGATGGAAGCGGTGGCCACGCCCATCGCACTTTGGACTGTGAAACAGCTCTTATGGTATCAATTATTGGGTTTTCCATTGTTTTAATTGGCAATAACTATATTTATTTTATTTTTTTAAATACACAAAGCTCAATAAAACACTGATAAGTAACCACGCAATCATTTAATCTAACCCAGGTCACTATAAGAGGCAGGCCGGGGTTTATTTGGGCATTTTTAAATCAAAGTACGGATTTATTACTTACTCAATAGTAAACAAGCTTTCAGTTCTTCTATTACATATTACTGTTAAGTAAAGGTTACATTTAATACCTGTCAGGTCGACTATAAAGGTGATTTTTGCACTTCATAAGTGTAGAAAAAAGAATTTCTGAACTTGGGAATACATATATGAAGGATTGTTGGGTAACATCTTAATGGCTCATGAATTCAATATAATGAACAATGCTGGAATGGAAAGGATAGAAGTCAACAAGGGAACACTTCAGGATATCAATCTCTTTATTATGAAATCAGGTCAAAATAAAAAAAGGAGGAACTTTTCATTTTCTTTATGGAAACACAACCATGACATATTAAAAATCTTTCAGTTTGGGAAGAAGAAACACGACTCAGAGGTACATCAATGAATGCATCCTTCACAAGTTTAAATCTTTAACACAGAGAAAGAGACCAAACTAAGCCATCCGATCTAAAAATTAGAAAGCCTTTGTCACACAGGGGAAAATAAATCTGCCTTCTCACACTTAACATGCATTAAAGAACCCAAAAAAGCAGCCGGTTTAGGAGATGATGGATGTAGCAATTAACGTTTTTTGGAGCAACATGACTAATCAACATGGCTGCCATGGAGAGCTAAGTGTATTATAATCTAAAGAATTGCTACAAAGTATAATTTAAGTGATTAGCACACTTTAAACCAGGAAGAAGAAACAAATGAGCTTCTGTGGTTGGATTTATCTCCATGACACCAAGTTGAGTAGCCCTGTTCAGAAAAGTAGGCAGGTCAGAAAGGATGCTTTCCTCTGAGTCTCCGTCTTCATGTAAGGATTTTGTTCATCATGTTGGAGGAGGAGGGTAGTACTGGCTATACTGGGCATACTGGTTGTACTGCCCCCAGGAGTTTTGTCCCCAACTGCCGTATGGTTGCTGAGAAACAGGGAAGGAAAGAATAAGTTAGCCAGATCATTTACATTTTCAAATACATGTGTTTAACTTTGGTACAGTTGATTAGAAACAAGTTCTTATGAGAAAAAAGACTTTAAAATGCTGCCAATGGCCACACATGCTGAAAGTAACATGAAGGGAAAGTCATACTTTCAGATAAGAAACCCACCTGATACCAGTTGTAGTTGTACGCAGAGTTGTTGGCCTGCGTGTCTGTCAGTGCGCTTGCTGCAGCCGAGGACTCGTCATCCACACGTTGTCTCTTGGCGTCAGGTTCTTGAGAGCTAAAGACAAATAGTTTAGAGTGAGTGAAATCTCTTACTTAAAGTGTTGTTTGCTGCAGTGCCTATAATACATTTTCAGAGGATGTTTAGCTCCTGTAAAACACCCAGTATAAGTCTCTGCTACAATGAACAACGACAGGACACTGAACTATTATATGACCGGAAAGTTGAAAAAGGAAATGAAAATAATGATGTGTTGATGTGACCCAAGCCCTGTCCCAATATCCACCTGTCATACCCGTTCTCCGCTTTCCTCTTTGTGGGTTCACTTTCTTTCTGCAGATTCTGTTGTTCGCTATATGCAGCCACAAGCCTGAAAGAAATAAAATAACGACAATTTGTCAATATTAAATGTGACAAATCCATTCAGTTAAGTCCACTATTCAGTCTCTAAAAGTAACAAAACACTTACACATTTATGTCACTGCCAAAGTCCTCGAGGAACTCGACCTTGCGCTGGCAGAAGAGGAGGCGGGATTCAATGGCCATCGGGCTCTGCAGGGCTCGGTCGAAACAAGCCAAGATCTCAGCTTCATTCTGCGTCACGTCTCCATTGTACTCCAGCTCGAGCAAGTTTAGATAGAGCTTTGGATTAGTCTGTAAAGCCATTAAAGTACAAGTGAGTATGTCACAAGTAGTGCAACGCCGCCATGGCAGAAGGTGATGCAATTCATTTTTAATTACATATAATAAAAAAGGCAATTCATCTATAAAGTGCATGTCGACTCCAGTTTCTCTTTACATTCTAAAACAGATTTCTAGGCAGCCAACATGTTCCATCATTCAAGGTTTAGTGTCATTTCATTCAAATCAATGAAAGACCTGTTTTCTGGTAGATTGAAATAGACAGTTACATGAATGCAAAAATGACAAGTGCAAACCAGTCTGAGTTTTCACTTGAGGAAAGAAAGAAAACACTGTCAATGAAGTGAGGCAGCCTATATAGTGCAGCAGGAATCCAGAGAAGAAGTGATTCAATGATCTTGGTAGTGGGCGTTTTTTTAATGACCTCTATATAGAGGTACATAACCCACGAGTGTCTGAAGAAAGAAATACTACATGTAAAAAAGAAAAAGTTTTAAGAAGGGCTTGCTGACTCGTAAGTTCTCCTGGTAAACAATGCGTGCATGCATCTGTAGAAGGTCATCACCTGGTCTTTTTCAATAGCATCCAGCAGCACCTTCCTGGCTTTGCTCAGACTTTTCTGCACCTTCATCTGCTGTCTGGCAAGCTTCACAGCATAGAACGACGTCTCCGTAGGATTCTTCCCGGACTCCATGGCCTCCCTTAGCAGCGCCTCTGCTTCATCCATGTTACCATGGCGACGCTCAAGACTGACCCTTCGAAGGCGCACCATGGCAAGACCCGGGACCGATTCCTCTAGCGACTTCAGGATGGCACGAGCCTCCTCGACATTGCCTAGACAAAGAAAAGCAGGTCATGGTAAGCGTGGCCCAAACAATGCTGTTTTTTCATTTATTCATCACTTTCCCTGATAAACTCCTGAGGACTGTCTTTTATTTGCAAGTTGTCTGAGTGCCACTCACCCTGCTGCTCCTCGAAGGCTGCCCACAGCAGGTGGATGGCTGGCTTCTTGGGCAGGTGGATGGTACACGCCTTCTTGTAGACATGTCTTACACCGTCAGTGCTGTAGCCCTCTATATATTTTGCATACTTCAGAGTGAAAAAGAGAAAGCGGAGTTGGAAGGAATGCAGGAGAGGACAGAGAAAAAGAACAGAGGAGAAAAAGAGAAAGGCAAAGGAGACAACACATTTTAAATCTACATTTTCAGTTGACAGAAACAGTGAATTTCTTCATTGACAAGATCGTTTTTAGAAATTTTCTGTGTAAACCCATCAGCACCTTCATGGAACCAATTAGATAAGTTTCTGTAAGGTAGTGGGAGACGAAGAAGATGCAACGTAGTAGTTGGCAAATGCTGCAGTCATATCTTGTGTGGCAAGCTGGCCATCCCCTAATACAACAGATACAGTCACATATCAACGTTACACGCAAAGAGAGTGCAGGACGATTTACTGTGTCGAAGTGATATCATCGTGGATGGGGAAGTGCAGGGAAGTAGCGGGAGTGACAGAGCGGTTAAAGGTCACTTTACCTTGGTCCAGAACTCTTCGTAGAGTGCGCAAGCAATGAGGCATCGTTCAAAAAGAACAACCACGCGCTCTGGAGTCCCATTTTCAATTTCAAAGTCCAGGTACTCCTTCCAGTTGTTCAGCTGGGTCTTCTCTAAGGCTTTGACATGGAAGTATGGCCTCTTAATCTGAAAAGACATGAAAAAATTATTGTTTTACACTGTCAAATAAAAAGAAAACATGTTTCTACTAAACAATAAATAAGATACATACCCCTTCCTCAAAGGCCCAGCGCTTGCTGACTTCATGTTCATTATGATTGAACACCTCCTGCCGAGCCTCGATCACCTTGTGGCGCATGTTCTCGATCTCTGTCACTCTCTACATAAAGACACACAAAAAAACACATGGTCAACAATTGAGTCTCCATATCATTCTCCACTTGATGTCAAAACTGCGAGTCCTGCAATCAAGGATTTACATCACCATGGGCTTGCCAGAGACAAGAAGCCTGTAGAGGGGGGAGGTATGTATGCACCCTGCATATCAGCCTCTGGGTGCAGGTTCTGCGGTCAAGGGGCCACGGTTGATCCATATAGTTTATGGGCGAGTCCCTGAATGGATGCCAACTTGAATCCCCCCTGGCATTCATTGGCTTGGCTGCTGACATAAAGACACCTCTTCAAACCTAAACAAAGCTTTCGGTCCATCTCATCATGGAGAACAGGCAAGCTCCGGCTAACCCCTGCAAGTACTTTTGGAAATGTGTCTCCCTCTGCAGGACCAGAAATTAGATTTCTACCTTAGCAGGGTCCGTAAGCTCTTCTGTACCAGGTGGCAGCTCGTCGTCATCAGCAGCAGGCGGCTCCGCATCTTCGGTGACCATCGCCATCAGGCTGGCTTTAGAGAGCTCGAGCCTCAGCTGAACAAACTCCTCTTCTGACAAGAAATGTTTGGGGTTGTTGGTCTGGACGTGATCTTTGAACCTGCAAATATTAAAAACAGGCAAATAAGTTTTAACGCAAAGAAAGATCCAAACTGTGTTATTCCAGAGTGACTTTAAGCAAAAAACACCTTTCTTTGTTTTAAGTGGAGCTGAGTGCTATGAACAGCTTGCGCTATTGTGGCCCCTACACTAAAAAATAAATTTCTACCTTCAGATACGGAGAACATGTACCAATGGATCATCACTGAGGAGCAGGAGAGGTGAAACTACAAACAGAGTGACAGAAATACACACATACCTCTGGAAGTGCTGGGAATAAAGCTGGGTCGGGATGCCCAAGATGCGGTCATAGATGGCGGTGACATTGGCCAGCTTCTGCTGCTCCGTCTCCCAGTTGATGAAGGCTTCCCACAGGCGATCTGAGCGAAAGTCTGTGCCTGCTGCTCGCACTGCATGTTCATAGGCACTAATGGTAGAAATAAAAAAGGAAAGATTGTGAATATTAAGCATTGGCATGAACTAGAGAGGCACATAACAAAAGGAGGATGAGGTAAAATGATATAAAGTCTTTCACTCACGCTCGAATGCGACCCTCAGTCTCTGGATCTGTCGTGTCTGAGTTCTCTTTGATGAAGGTCAGGTAGTGAAGCCACAGGTCCACACTGAGAGGAATGGCCTGCAAACCTTTTCTGTACACCTTGAAAGAGACCAAACAAAAACAAGCCGGTCAATGACTGGAACAAATTTTACTTTATTCCCACAAGCACCTCTATTTGCCCCTCTCTCTTAAGGCCAAGATCCCTGGTGTGTGCAGTCGCTAAGTGACAAGGCTCAAGGACACGAACATGGACATGAGTCAATGTAGTATTATAATCAAGGAAGAAATAACAAGGACAGAACCGCCTGCCAAATATTTAGTGCATGAAGGGAGACAAGAAAGCAACAAATGTGTCATTGATTGAACGTCATTGATATTTACCTCTTCAGCATCCTGTATATTTCCATGCTTCTTTTCAATATCAGCATACTTCTTCCAGTAGCCATAGCAGTATGGATAACGCAGGAAGAATACATCGAATGACTGCCTCACAGGTTCAAGGACATTCTGCAAGGGAGGAATAACAGCAGAAATATTGTCAAGTTCACATTTTAGTGTAATAATCCAGTTATCTTTCTTTAAATAAAAATCATAATGTACAAAGAAAAGAATAATTAAATAAATAATAATTAATAATGAATCATTTGTTTGTCATCTCTTACCTCTTGCTCAACATATTGCAGCAGGTAGACCCAACCATTGAAGTCTTCTGGGTTCTCCTGACACCCTTTAAAGAGTTTTTCAAACTCGCTGGGCTGCGGTGGTTCTGTAGGAACAGCTGATTCTTCTGCTGTGTCCTTGGCTGGTTCTTCGAGCTCCATGCCATCCCCTGTCTCCTGTGGTGCCTCAGTCCCATCTGGTGCAGTAAACAGGGAACCATTAAGTATCCAGTTACATGTATTATTTAATTCATAATACATCTTCAAAAGTATGTCACTATCAAGCAACAATTATCTTTATTACCTTGACTGGCATCCTGTACAGCAGCCTCTGGTTCGACACTCATTTCCTGGTTGTCTTGCAGAGACTCCTCAGACTCCGTTTTGTGTTCTGCTTCCTCTGTGGGCTGTGGTGGAGGAGGTGGTGGTGGTGGTGGCTGCTCCTCTTGGAAGAGCTGAGCACTGGCGAGCTGAAACTGCTCCACAGCCTTCTCCACAGATCCCAGCTCTGTGGCATTCATCTGCTGGTCTGGTTCTTGCTGTTGCCCCGGGGCATCCTGAGATGCGTCTGAGTCCTCGGGCAAGATGTTGGTGATTGGTCCTGGAGCTACCTGGTCCATGGACCACTCAGCAGCTTGTCCTAGAACAGGAAGGTCTGGTAGAAAGGCATCCCCATTGCTCTCCATGACAGGGGACTCAGTGTCCAGCATTCCAGTAATGGTGTCGTCTGAGAGTCGCAGGCCTGTTGAACAGCAGGTTGGATTATAATCAGAGCTGCAGGAATTACTTAAAAAATTTCAAGGCAAACATTTTGATATCTCATTTATTATTCCACGTATTAAACAAAAATAACAATCTTTGATGTATATGACCATACATTGATTAATCCTCGATCCTGAATTGCTGATAAATGAAGACAGGCGGAATTACACACTATTTTTTTATTTTTTTTTACTACAAATAAATGTACTTAATAGGGTAAAGTGTAATAGAAAACTATCACCATAGGCAATGTACGCTATGTTAGTTTAAGAATTTTCCAGAACTGGTTTGTCGCTACGTTTTATTGCATAGCAACTAAAACAAACAATCGTCACAACTCCCAGGTGGCCCGCTACATAACCACCAAGCTTACACGTTAAAAATGCAGTGACATATTTTTAGTTTCACTCCTGACCCACAAATCGGTAACTTTAAGTTAACTGGCGTTAACTTTACACCAAAAGGTCAGCCAGTAGAAACAGCAGCTGGTGCTACAGGAGACTTCCGTGTTCTAACATTAACACGGACGCCAGCTTTAGCTTAAACCATTGCGTTAGCCTCTAAAAATAATATATCCACGTGATTTGTTTCTTCATCAACACTACGCGTTACTGCACGACTTCGCTATACGGCTTTACAAGTGTTTCGTCGAAATCGATTTATTTTAGCTGGAGCAATGTTTGCTTGTTGCGACCATGTTACACACGGAAGGTTGTTTGCATAGTCAAAGTTCAACCAGAAGTTGGGCCTCAGCGAGACGCCAATGTGTTTCCTGAGAAGTAACACCGCACTCCAACTGACGACATGTTAGCGTTAGCTTCACATTAGCAATCGTTAAATAACATAACGTTGAATGTGAGCTCAGTTGTGAGCATTTAACGTTACTAAAACTATCCGCTTACCTGTGCCGTGCGTCGTGTTATGAAACGACAACCTCACCATCTTGTCTGCCGTATGCTAACTACAACGTGTTAGGCATTAGCCTCCGTCTCCAGTTAATAGTCGGTACCGTGGGCTTCTCCATGTTAGCTAGCCGGCTAACGACGGCAAATTCACTAGTAGCTAGCGTTAGCTCGGTGCTGAAATGCCACACTTCTACCGGCGTTACACGAATTTCACGCATAAAGATACGTTTTGTGAACTTACCAGTATCTTCCATCAAATGTTGGTCGACCTCAAGAACTTGTAGGCGGCTTTCGAAGTCACTTGTTCTAGTTAACCTACAACAGCCAGGCGCGCTTCGCCCACCATTCTTAACTTAAAGAAGATCGAGACAGAGACTGCGCATGCTCAGTGCAGAGCCCGCCCTCGTGTGTCTCCCGTGTGTGTGTGCGCGCGCGCATGTGTGTCTGTATGGTAATGCACTAAAGATTTTCCATTCGTTTCCACGTTTTTGTACATTACACAACGTGCAAGGTCAAAAAAATGTATTCAGACACGTTAAAGGAAGTTATACAAGCTGAAAAATAAGAGGTTCGATTAATTAGTCTACCTATGAATTTAGTCACTTCACTGAAGAGCACATTGCAGTGAAACAGTGGTGAGTTTTTCAGTGGGGGGGCAGTATAGTCAAAGCAATGACCCGCTTTAGACCACAAGGTTACACTAGACTGATAAACTGGTCTGTATAACTTTATTGCAGAGAGGCGTTGGCATACAGAAATATCCAGCCTGTGTCAGCAGACACATAACAATCATTTACAGTTCAGAAATGAACAAAATATGTTTCACAACATGTACTTTATTAGTTTATTTATAAACTTAATGCCCCATTATCTCAGCCATTATAATGAGTCAGTTGTAATGACAGTGATCCTTATCAAAATTGTTTGTATAGACCAGAGCACGACAGACACTTGATATCTGGGGCCATTGCTGATACTGATATTAGGAATTGAAAATTTTCGACACAGGTTGATATGCACACATTTTTTTGCAGCGCTCCCTCAAATGTGGTTATCAGCCACGATGGTGGCACAATCTGTTACAATTTAACAATAAGATTTATTGTCTAAAATGACATCAGTGCACTAAAATGATAAGTTTAAACAGAATTTTGTTATAATAAATTATTCCACACGAGAGTTTTCAGGTAACACATACGTGCAGCTGTGACAAGCCAATATCGACCAATAGTATCAGGGATAAATCAGTCTGGGCCCATCAGCCTTAATTAATAAGTGGTTCAGAATGAAGTTTAATTTGGTAGATCTCTGCAGGATTATTTTTGTATATGTTATATATGTTATTTGCTTTCATGCAGAAGATCCTGACATTTATTCAATATATAGCTACTATAACTTCTAACAAATTAGCCCATAAAAGCTCAGTTTCACTAAATATATTGGTGTACTGTAGTGTTTAAGATGTATTTATAATTTCTTTTATCCTCAGCCTACCTTTGCAGGAAGCTCAATAAGAACTTACTAAAATGACTGTTTCCTGATTTTAGAAGGTGAATTCATTTCATAAGATGTCGTATTTCTCACTAACTGACACACTGCGGTTTTACAGTGATACTCGGGTGGTTTATATGATGTTGATTGTGTTTTTAGTCAGTTTCACTGAGCTGCTGTCGTCACAGTGAGAGACACCAGAGTGTAGTTCCCCCTCACAGCCTCCACGTCACAGGCTGATCACACGGGACCGTTTGAATGAATGATCAGACATGTCGGACCGACCCGGCCGGTAGAACCGGTCTTTACTGCACTAATGTGTGCTAAACCTTTACATCTGTGTCATGTGTGTAGGCCGATGTGTGATTATTACGGCAGACGTGACATTAGAGGCGATTAAATTCATAATGAAAGCTCAAATGGCGTCAGCACGCGCTGATGGGCCGGTCTGCACTCCAGCTTTTTTTTTTGAAGCGCGCATGCGAAATGGCGTATGGTGCGTTTGCGTACAATCCGAAATAGGAAAAATTCGAGTGAAGGGTGCGTTCGTTCTCCATGTCCACCGTGGTTTGTCTGTGCGGAGCGATGAGTTCAGACGTTTACAGTGTGGAGTTATTTTAATTAAAAAAGATACGTTCATAACAATTTGAAGACATTATTATCAATTTATTTCAGAATTTGCATTTAAATTATGAATATATTGACTATCAATAATGACATAAATGTCTAAAACATGAATCAGTATTGACATTTATAGCCAGTTGTCATGTGTTAGTGTCAGTCAGAGGCCAATAGTTACTATTGCTTTAACTTTTAGGTAGCACAGTTTATAACACCTTTGTTGTAAATTGTATCTTAAAAACAGTACACATGTATTTACTCATCTTGCTGTAATGATGTGCCTGCCAGCCATGACATCACTGCTTTTGATTCAAATATTGCTCAATCCTGATTGGCGCACAGAAGTATGTGACATCAGCTTTTATAACTCCCGCCCACTTTAAACCAGCCAGAAGAGCATAAGGAGGGAAATAAAAGCAGGAAATCTCAAATGTGAAATACATCAAATGTGTTGTATCTTGACAATTAGAAAAAAAATGTTGTGTTAGGGTATAGGTTACCATAATGATAGAATAGAATAGGTCTTTATTGTCATTGTCACAGGTACAACAAAGTGCTCTCCAGCCAGTGCATCATTCTGTGTTTCACATAAACACAGAGTCATACACACCCAGTCAGTGCATAAAAACAGCATAAACATACATCCACAGATGTGCATACTTTCTGTCATTGCATTGATCCACTGCACATTATTTTTTGCAGCATTGACGGTGGTTATTGCATTTGGATCCTTGTTTTAATTGATCTGTACCATCTGCCTGTAGGCATCAGTTCAAACGGGGGGTGACCAGGATGGTGGGTGTCCTTTATAATGTTCTGTAATGTTTTATAAGTTTTTCAGCAGATGAAAGTAATATTTTATCATTAACCAACACCTGCATACAAGCATTGCATCTGTATAACAATAACATGCATACAGGAAATTATCCAAAGAAAAAATATGGTAATGATGAATAATATAAGATGCTATTATCATGAACATAATTGTTAAACTACTACTACTACTCACAATTTATATGAGAATAAAACTAATATGATAAATAGATAAAAATACCGTTCAAGAACCCAAAAGTGTGGATAAAAGTTGTTTTGAAAAAAATGATTTGTTGAGTGTTCAGATGTCGGAGCTGAGGAGTGTCCCGTGAACGCAGCACCAGTGTGTGTGAGGCGGTGTAGAGGAAGTGGCGGCTGATCTGGGTCCGCACCTTTTCCGGTAACACAGCACCGCCACCGCTGTGACTGAACGGCTGACGAGAGGGAGAGAGGAGAGGGGAAGAAGAAGAGAGCCAGAGAGCGGCAAGAGCGGGGAGAAACGGCCCGGGGGACTGGGGGGTGACCGCCGCAGACGTAGGTATCCGCCTCGCCCTCTCTGTTCTTTGTTTTTGTTTTGGCTTTTCCAGCCGCAGACAGAATATTTCCTCGGATCCAAAGTTGTCCTCTGTACTAACACCCCTCCCTTCTCTGGAACCGCTCTTGTGTCACAGGGGGGGAAGAGAAGAAAGTCGGATGAATCAATGACCTTTTGAGCGCTCTGCCTCTGGATGTCCCGCTGCCGAACCGGACCGGAGAGATCCTGATCGGGTGTGTTTTAAAGAGAGAGAGAAAAAATCTGAACTGTGCTTTGAGATCCATCGACTGGAATTTGGCTGAGGGCAAGTGTGGACAGCCGACAAGCCGAGGAGGAAGTGGGAACCCCGGGCTTTGGACAGGGCCTGATTTGTGAAAAAAAGGCTAGTAGTGGTTCTGCTCTTCAACTGAGCCTGACTGGATCTTTTGTTTTCCCTTCATAAGGAGACTTTTGGTTGGAGTGGATTTTTTGACGGAAGTCTGAAAACAAGAGGATGTAATTTTTTCTTCTTACATCGGAGGGCAGTGGATCATGAAAATACATCCCCACCCAATTCTGCGAGAGCTGCAACACACACACACTGACTGACTGCTCCAAAGTCAAAACCCGCTCAGGTCAGATCATCTAGAGAGAATTTGTAGTGGTTCTGATCCAACAACACCTGCACAAACTTGAAAGTCACTGCCTTTGTTGAATATTGACACTTGTGTCAGCCCGCAGCTGCCATCACGTGGAGGACACTGAAGCTCTCGACGCCTCAGCTGTAGTGAAACCAGCTCCTTCTTTCTCACATCAGAGAAGCCTTTAGTTGTTTTTCCTTCGCACAAAGTATTTATGCTCAGCAAACAAGATGGGCAAAGTGTTCGCAAAGATCTTTGGCAACAAGGAGATGAGAATATTGATGCTTGGACTTGATGCCGCCGGTAAGACTACCATCTTGTACAAGCTGAAGCTGGGACAGTCGGTCACCACCATCCCCACGGTCGGGTTCAACGTGGAGACCGTCACCTATAAGAATGTGAAGTTCAACGTGTGGGACGTCGGGGGCCAGGACAAGATCCGGCCCCTCTGGAGACATTACTACACCGGCACCCAGGGCCTCATTTTCGTGGTGGACTGCGCCGACAGGGACAGGATCGACGAGGCCCGGCAGGAGCTCCACCGGATCATCAACGACCGGGAGATGAAGGACACCATCATCCTGATCTTCGCCAACAAACAAGACCTCCCGGACGCCATGAAACCGCACGAGATCCAGGAGAAGCTGGGCCTGACCCGGATCAGAGATAGGAATTGGTACGTTCAGCCCTCGTGTGCGACGACAGGGGATGGACTCTACGAGGGCCTGACCTGGCTTACCTCAAATTACAAATCTTAATGTTTCTCCAAACCTTTTCACCAGAGAAAAAGTAGCTGAGAATGATATAAAAAGAAGAAAAAAAAAATGCAATCTGAAGCAATTAATACCACGACCTCTCTGCTGAGTATATATGTCCAAGAGAGTAGCAGTTATATTTTGTTTTATCTTCCTTGTTTGATGAATGATCTCGTCACTATAACCCCACATTTCATTTAAAAAAAACAAAAAAAACGAAAGAGAAATTGTTTTATTTTTCTGGCTTTCCTTTTTGTTTTTTTTTCAAAGTAGTTTGCTTTGGTTCACATTCTGTATAATCAGTTTAAAAATATACAACAAGCTTAATTTCTTTATGAGCTTTTCGGTGCAGATTCTTTCACCGCCGCCCCCTTTATTTTTGTTTTTCCTTGTATCATTTCTTTTTCGGGGACACACACTTTATATTCTGCTTTTTTTTTTCGCTCCAGTATTCTTCACGGACTCCAAGCTACGTATCCAAAAGGATGAGAAGAGTCCTGATGATTTAAAAAAAACTAAACATACATCAGCATATCATATCTGTTCATGGCTCTGACGGCCCGCTGTCACGTGTGAGAATGTGTATTATGACGGTTGTTAGGAACCTTTTAGAAACAAAACAAACAAAAACAAAACAAAAAAAAAGAGTTTTCATAACTGATTGTACTGGGATGATCGAGGAAAATGTGTTTGTACCTACTTCCTGTGCCGTGGTTACATCCATCATGTCTGCTGTGGCGGTTTGTTTTGAAAAAGACACTATGTGGACGCTGGATATTCACACACACACACACACACACACTGTGATATGGATATATACTTTTGTTGTTTCAGTGTCTGAATCTGTTACCAGCAGTCTTTATTATTACTGTCATCATCGCCGCCATTTTTTTTGTTTTTGTTTTCTCCCAGAGCTTCCATTCATTCATGACTGTTGGTGTATTTTGTAGTTTCAGCTGCCTTCAGGAGGTTACAGGTGAACGCCCCCTCCTCAAAAAAAAAAAAAAAAAATCAAGACAGTTACCACAGCAGCAGAAGCTCGACTGCTGAGTTTGCACTTTGGGACGGGGAGCGGTGGCCGGGGGGGTCAACAACGAGCTGGCTGTGCACATTTACATTTCCTGTGACTGACTTTTGGACCCCGGCAAGTGTTTTCACATATTCCCAACCCCCCCTCCGCCATCACCCGCTCCAAATGTCCTGACTGCAGCCCTCCTCTTCTTCTTTTGTTTTTTTTTATACCCATCACCTACCTGCAGACAAACTTCTGTTAATAGCTCATAGATACTGCTCTGTTTTATTTTTGTTCCCCT
>CAEMYA010000010.1:10828653-10842590 GCA_903131615.1 Diplodus sargus
GTCTCATCAAATAACAATGAACAGGTTGTTTGAGCAGAATGTGCCAAGGCAGCTGAATCCAAACCCAACTGGAAGTCTCGGTCCAAATTCAAAAAACCCTCGCCTCGGTTAGAATCCCGAACAGGTGGATGCTGGAGTACAGAAGATGTTAAAGGACCAATGCACAGACAGAACTGACGTGCAGACATGCAGATTTGTGACTCACTTCATACACTGGAAAGTTGTACTTTGCCACTGAAGTGCACTGCCCTCATGTGGTCACACTACGATGAGTAGGTACACAGTCACTACTCTTTGTGTTTATATCTGCCTGTGTGTGTGAGAGACAGACAGACAGACAGATGAAAGTGTGGGCTCCAGTCGCCCTATATCTGTCTCCCAACTCCCACATGAAATGCAGGCAAGGAGGTAAGAAGGTGTCTCGTCTGGGGCTCAATGGTGACCCACATCCTCGCTTCAACCACACCCCCCCGAAGCATCTCATTACGTCAGACTCCATAATCACCCACGAGATCAGAGCTATATGATTCCTGTACATCACATCAAAAGGCCTCGTCTTTTACTTTAAATGTGCCAGTACGCCTCTACGTGCCGGGGGGATGTGGGCACTTCCTCCCTCATTTCGAAATGCCTCATTTTATTCTCGCAGTGGGAGCCAGCTTCTCATCGCGGCTGCGCTCATTTCGCGTCCCATGGGGGGGTTCGTGCTGAAGCGCACAAGTAAATCGATGTATAAAATCTTTACTTCGCTGTTACCCGCTAGTGACATGTTTTCTTGTCTTAAAAATGAAAAAAGGCACACATTACACGTTGCTAAGTAATTTCTGTCTGCTATTTTGAGATGTAATATGAACGGCCACCCCTACGAATAATGGTACGGCCCACTCCCTGCCGTTAGCCGTTGTTGTATCCGATGCTACTGAACAGAGATGTTGCGCTACTAGCTAACTACACACTAGCATTATAGCCACGAAAAGATGCGCCTTCACGGGATTAAAACAATAAAACAAACAACAGGAAGTCTGGAAAAACTTTGCCCAACTGTGCCCAAACTTTGATAGGCTACCGCCCAAATCACTTCCCCCTTCAGTTTCGAGTGTGTTAGCATTGTTTTATCCCACCACTATTGCCATTGGACGCGTCTTTTTATTTTTTTTTTCTTCTGGAGCAGTCCAGTCTGATGAATTCACCGAAAAAAGACGGCGATGATGATGTGCCCGTTAAAGACCCGGTAAAATACGGCGAATTGGTCATTTTGGGGTAAGTCTCTTCACACCTAAAGCGATAGTAAAAAAATGTGTGTAGGACGGAGAAAACGCTCCAGCGGCAAATTAACGTTAAATATGTAGCGGCACCATCGGCACAATAAACCCAACAGATGACGTGTGAGTTCGGCTTTAATCCACTGTTCTCATTAAACATACATTCTGTATCTGCCGCTTATCGAGGAGGAAACCCACCACAGTAACACATTTAGCTCATATTTGTCAGTAATTCCACATTGCCGCCGTGTAGCACCGGTGTGTGGCTTGTGTTGTAATGTTACAAACTAACTTTATCCTCCGAATAAACGCTTAATCTCTTAAAACCACGCCGCCCGTATTGTTCCCACATCATGTGTGGTGCGTTTGAGTGCAAAATCCGCTCTAGCCATATTGCACATAAGGCTACTACGGATGTAGCCCCCTTTTTTTTCATCAATGGTTGTAGTGGGGATCAGCAGCGCTGAAAACCCCAATGATGTCATACTATGCTGGATCTGAGATTGCTTAAAGTAGGGCTGGGGGATGATATCATTGTCTGGGAATAAAAAAAGCATGCACCGTGCTCATGTTATTTAGTCATGAAGCAGGTTTTTGTTGCTAATTAATAAACGAAGCAGCCAGATGACCATCCATGCCAGAGGATGAGGAGGAGGATGATGATGATGAGGAGGAGGAGAAAAGCCTTTCTTCATCACCAGCACACGCAAGCACACAGTAGGCAGGATATGCTGATGACAGCCACCAGCTTCCACAGCGTTTCCACCCCTGCAGCTCCACCACACTGTGCAGGGGTCTGCAGGGACCAGAAATGCCACAACACACACACTCATACACAGTCATATCCAGGCCCCCCTCTCGCCTCGCAGAGCTTCCTGTGTATGCCAAAGATAACTGACCTAATGGCCTATCTCTTCCCCTCTGGCTGGACATGGAGAGGGGAAGCTGTAGCCCGCCCGCATCGGAATACTGATTAGTCGCCCTGCTCGTCATCTGACCGTTTGAACAGAGCGGCCCTTTAGACCCCTCGACTCAGGACGAGGAAGTGAGCGTTTTGTGCGTGCAACTTAAACACGAGCGTGCGCTGCGGTGTGTAATGTGCCTTTTTATTGAGGGGCTTTGAAAGTGTTGTGATTGAGGTGTGGTTTGATCTTGTTTCTGCCGGAGTGATTGCCACGGGCTGGCAGGCTATTATGGGTATCATCTCTGTGGTTTTTGAACAGGGGATGCTGCTGTAATAAGAGGACTCGTCTTCCGCTATTGCTGTTGTTTAGTTATGTAAGCGGCGTATCAAAACCTGGTCGCGTTGGCAGATGATACACTATTAATGTCGGCGCTGACATGACTTTTATAGGTGGGATCTTTTAAGACCGGCTCTTCTGTCCCCACACGTGCAGTAGGTAACTTTGACGGCAGACAGGCGGTGTCAGAACAGGGTGTTCTTTCTGCTGTTTCCTGACATTTTCCTGGCCTGTATTGTGCAAGCGTGTACTAACTTTGCATCTGTCAGCCTTGATGATCACATGCCCCGAGTGGTCGATGGCTGCTTCACTGCAGGCCATGTGATCTTTGCAGTGGCTGCCTGCCATCGCTCATTGCCTTAGTTAGCCCGGACACTGTGTACAGTAGTGCCCCCGTCCTCCTCTCCTCTGTATTTGTATCTCCCACACCTCCTTTTTTTTATCTCACCCGTAAGCCCTCTTAACAGGGTCTGTGTCGCATTCCTCTCACCCAGTCCCTTCCCAGGCAGACTCTCAGTGTTTTGCTGAGTGCTGACTTTCACAGAGGCATGCCTCCTTGGTGGCTTGCCCTCAACGAAAATAAACCGCGTGTCGAGGGGCAGAAGGAGTGAATATTTCATATTGTGCTTTACGATGTGCACACATGCGTGATGCAGGCCGGAGCTGCCCGGGCGAGAGGTACTTTCTGGAGCTGCGCTTTCGTCTCGACCCTCCGTCCCGTCCATTCTTCCTGCGCTCTTTACTTGATCTCATTCATTTACCTTTCTGTCTTAAATGCGCACAAAAGCTTCTGACGTCTTTTCCATCTTTGTTTCTGTCAAGGCGCTGGCTTCCTTTTCTCTTTACATAAGCTGATTTTCTCGCCCCCGCCCTCTTATCCTCAGACCCATATCACATATTTTGTCTTTTAGCCAGACTATCCTCAAGTGTGTTCTCTTCCTGACCCGGCCCGTCTCTTGTCAGCCGCGGTCCAGTTTTAACTGACAGGCGGGGCCGCGGAGGGAGCAGGTAGCACTGAGTCATCCTCTGCTGCTGGACTCCACATTTTAAAAAGTAAATGTTGCCCGTTTGAAAGTTTGATTCAGGCAGCACAGCCGATCCTCTCGCCGGTATCCTGCACTGCTCCGCTTTTTTAGGGCTGAAACCCACAGAAAACTAATCCTGGTCCTGAGATTCATGGAAGTGGAGCTCATTAAAAATGCATAATGTCAACAAACTTTGCTCAGACACACACGCAGACTAACTATTAAAACCAATTCATTTTGTTTTGACTAGCGGCTATCACGAAAATGATAAAAATACATAGAAAGATGTAATACAGATTTTTGCAAACCCCTCTGGTTTTAAGCTGCTTTTGCTACAAAAAATTGGCCAGAAATCTTTACATCACCACCACCTGCTCAGCTGGCAGCGGTGTGGTTAGAAGTTTTGTTTTTCTCAGTTCAATTTAAGGTTAATTCCAATTTAACAATAAGTAACAAGTGGCATGCTGAGCTTTAATTCAGATTTTGAATAGATATTAAACAGTACACATGCATGCAAAACCAATATTGGCGTATCACAGTTATATCGGTGTTTACTTATACTTTGTTTGCCAGCATGAAAACTATTTTTTAGACATAATTATGCAGCAAAAGATGCTTGGGGGGGATTTATGATTATTACATTCCCAGTGAAGTTCTATGAAATGTCACAAAAAATCACCAGAGCGATGTCTTAATTGTTAACAGCAGCAAAACACCACCGACCAGTTGATTATTGGCATTTTCATTTTCTGAAGTGATTAATTAATCATTTTCTACCATTAATTTGTTTCCCCATAAAAGACTGCTTGAAGGGTCAATCGTAGTAACTACTTTCATTGTGCACACACAATCAAAGCCGGCAGTGTTTCTTCAGCCCACGCTGAAAAACCAGTGGGACAGACCAGACCAGAGCAGAGACGGACCAGATGCCCTCTGATCTGATCAAGTCTGTCCAGCAGAGACAGTTACTGTCCCTCACAAAGTCTTCTTGCCCCCTGGGTGTCCTCTGAACAGTTTTCATACCCTGCTGATTAGTTAAAAGCCTGAAACCAGAATACAACCTTCTGTGTGAATCCGGCAGATGTCCAAAACATCAAGTACAAACAAGTAAAAAGCCCGACAGTGTCTGAGTCAGCTCCAGAACTAGAACAGTTCTCTCACTCATTTTCAGTAAAATGTGAAAGCTGAGGTCATCTTTTCAAAAATTGATATTGATATTGAATTATAAAACACTGACGGTCCAATACATAATTTACCTTTCCCATGAGGAGAAGCTGAATTTTTACGTCTGTTTCTATTAATGAACGCAAACCTCTAAATTAGTAACCAGAGTGCTTAATCAAGGCTGTGTGGTTCATGGTATTGTGCGACGGCGTCGGAAAAATTCTTCTGTCCTGCTGAAAAAGCTGTAACAGGAGTTCAGATGAAGAGCGAGTCCCTCTTCAGCGAGTACAAGCCTCAAGTACGAGCTGAGTGAGCAGGATCAAGTGCCAGTTGTCCTTTTTCATTCAGGTTCAGCAGCTCGGTGTGAACCGCGGGTGGCCGGGGCGTGCTGCTCTAATTCATTTCAAAAGAATCTGAGGTAATGTAGCCGCGAAGAAGCACCGAGTCGTTTCAGCTCGCACTCTAATTGCAGTCAGTTCTCCTGACAACCTGGCAACACCGGTGACATTTTATTTATGGCTTCAGTTTTTTCCCCCCCAAGTGATGACGGATCGTAAGTGCGGTGTGAAAGCGGTGAGATAACAGCGTCTTTCCCAACATTGGGTTTTTCTCAGAAACGCTTGCTGAAGTGGAAGAACAAGTGTCATCTCAGCGTGTGTTGACTAATCGAGTCAAGAATAGAGCTGCAAAAAACGTGACTTCATCTGAGGTCATCATCCTGAACTTTTAGAAACACTGATTTCGCCACGTTCTAACATTTTATAGAAAATAATATTCATTAGTTGCTGCCTTCGTCTTGATTCCTTTGAGTGGCGTCCATATATCGGCGCTCGCGTCCTCATCCTGTGCATGTTTTTCTGTGCGTCTCTCCAGGTACAATGGCTCTCTTCCAAGCGGAGACCGTGGGCGCAGAAAGAGCCGCTTCGCTCTGTACCGAAGGGCCAAGGCCAACGGCGTCAAACCGAGCGCTGTGCACATCCTCAACACGCCACAGGACAGCAAGGTACACATCTGTGTGTTTGCAGACTGTATGATTCATCAATGTGTCACGTTGGTTTCCTTCCTGCGACTCCCTGTTGTCTCTTTTAAAATGAGCCAGAGGAAGGATGACTAAGCGTGACGGCTGACGCATGTGGGCCGTCCACCCTTTAGTGTGTGTGCGATCAGGTCATTGTCAGATGCTGCTTTCAAATGCAGCATTGATATGTATTTACGTAGCTACATCATCAGATGTTTGAGTAACATTATGATTCAGTCCGACGTACGAGCTGTCAAGAAAATTAAAAGACTTCTCCAGAAAATGAGCACGTTATCATCTGCCTGTCACTGTCGTCGTTGCAGGCCGTGCACAGCAGGGGGCAGCACAGCATCTCCTTCACGCTGTCCCGCAACCAGACGGTGGTGGTGGAGTACTGCCATGACAACAACACAGACATGTTCCAGGTAAGACGCAAAGGAAATCAGGACATCAGAGGGTCAAACTTCTCGTGCGTCACGGCTCATTTTACAACAAAAAACAATCCTACCTTTGTCGTCATGAGCACGTTCCTCCCTAAAATTTGCGGTTATGTAATGTCATCAAAGAAACTTCTACAGCAGGCAGATTATTTTGGTATTAAGAATAGAGACGTGTGTGTGGAACATCTCCAAATAAGTCTATTTTTATGCACAAAGTTCTGCTCCGACTTATTTAGATTCCAACAAATTAGGACTGCTGTTTCACCCGAATCACTCAAGTATGAGGGAGTTCAAACCCTGTAGGCTAAAACTGTCATAGATGGAGTTGTTAAAGACAGCAATACCAAATATGAAATATAACGAGCTCTTCTCTATGCTGTCCCCTGCAGATTGGACGCTCCACGGAAAGTCCCATTGACTTTGTGGTGACGGACACCTCTGGCGGGGGGAAAGAGGGGGAGGACCCCTCCATCGCACCCAGCACCATCTCACGCTTCGCCTGCAGGGTGGTGTGTGAACGCAACCCACCGTACACTGCACGCATCTACGCCGCTGGCTTTGATTCCTCCAAAAATATCTTCTTAGGGGTGAGTGCACTGAAGATCTCACCAACAGTTTATTTTTGGAATCAGTGTTGAGAGTCCTTACTGATGTTAATCCCATGAAGAAAGATCCAAGTCTTTCTTTTTTTCTTAATATGATCATGAAAGATTTCTATGCCGTTGTGTTTGTGCCACCACAGGAGAAAGCAACCAAATGGAAAAACCCTGATGGGCACATGGACGGCCTGACCACCAACGGGGTGCTAGTCATGCACCCAGAGGGGTTCCCTGAGGACCCAAAGCAGGGTCTGTGGAGAGAGATATCAGTCTGTGGAGATGTCTACGCCCTGCGGGAGACACGCTCCGGTCCCAGCCGGGGAAAACTTGTGAGTCCACATTGCTTTTTGGCCACCGTTAGATTTGCGAGGCTTCTTTTTGATTCGATTTTAAGCGTCTACCTGTGTATTGACCTCCACAGGCGGAGGGGGAAAGCAGTGCGCTACGTGACGGCTCCCTGGTTGACCTGTGTGGCGCCACCCTGCTGTGGCGCACAGGTGAGGGGCTGATGCGTGCTCCAACCCTGCGTCACCTGGAAGCGCTTCGCCAGGAGCTGAACGCCTCCCGGCCCCAGTGTCCCGTTGGCCTCAGCACACTGGCCTTCCCCAGCCTGCCACGCAGCCACAGGTCAGTTTCAAGACTACAGATTATTTCTCATCAGGATATTGTTTCATCTCCACTAGCTCGTCTATAGAGAATTTATAGCTGCCAGGGCTGCAACGATTATTATCATCATCGATTAATATACAGTTCTGCTATTATTCTTAAGAAAAAATGATTAATCATTTAATTATAAAATGTCAAAAACATGTAAAAAATGTATTTCCAAAAGCCCAAAGTGAAGTCCTAAGATCGCTGCTTTTGTCCAACCGACAATCCAGATCCAAAGTCTCCTCAGTCACGATCATATGTGACAAAGAAAGGCAGCACATTTTTACATTCAAGTCGCTGAAACCAGCAAATGTTTGACTCTTTTGCTAAAAAAAAAGACTGATTAGGGTTTGTTGATGTGTTATTTCAGCCTTGAGGAGCGTCAGCCCTGGGTCTACCTCACTTGCGGCCACGTCCACGGACGCCACGACTGGGGCCAGAGGTCCGAGGTAGAGGAGGACCCAGGAGAAGGTGACGGCTCCACCGTCCGCCGAGAATGTCCCCTGTGCAGGAGCGTGGGCCCCTACGTGCCCCTGTGGCTGGGCTGCGAGCCCGCCGTGTACGTGGACGCTGGAGCACCCACTCACGGATTTGTGCCGTGCGGCCACGTCTGCTCAGAGAGGACAGCCAGGTACTGGGCTGAGACCCCGCTCCCCCACGGGACGCACGCCTTCAGGCCCATCTGCCCGTTCTGCTCCTCCGCACTCAGCACCCCCGGCTGGACGAGGCTCATCTTCCAGGGCCCCATCGACTAGTCGCCACTCCTCAGCAGCCACTCTCACAGTAACAGGAAGTCGCCTGAGCTACATTCATGTCGCAAACGTTGATCAGCGTTTAGTATGGATCGGTTGATGAGTGTCGCGTGTGTGTTCTACACTCAGGTGTTAATTTGTGCGTGTTTAACCAACACTGTCAAGCGTTGTTACTGAATGCAGCTCACGGCCGAAGTATCCTTCCCTTTGCTTATCCTTTGATGCGTGTTGATTGGTGTATGATCAAGAGAACAGGTGGGGGAAAAAAGATAGAATAATCAATGCCACTAAATACTACAGGAGCTGATTTTACCTTCATCAAGGCAGTATCATCACAGGGGCTTAAAAGATGCTGCTTGACCCGTTTCAAACAATTATTTCCTCTCCATAACCCTCCACTAATTATAGGCTTTGTTACATGAAACAGACGGATCCAAACACTTCTTATTTCTATCTCAGGAGCCACGTATGAAATGTCAAGTAGCTTTTTGCACATAAGAAAAAAAAAATGGCCTTCTTAACCGAGTGGATGTGCAGCGTCTTACATGTCTGCAGCGTCCTTGTGTCCTTAACGCGGTGAAACATCGCCTCTTGATTTCCAAACCAAACGCTGCCACTCATTTTTTTTCTTTATTGATTGTGGCAGCACTTTGATCACCAAGCAGAATAACCCATCTGGCCTCAGCTCCTGCATAAAGCACCCACGTCCTTAGTTAGCTAACCACTTATCCTCAATATGGGAGGTCACGCAGATCAGTAGTGCGAGCTCCTAGCCAGCATTTTAAGTTTCTAGTGAGTGAGAGGTTAAAGGAGCAACGTGTCGCTTTGGAGAAGAAATTCAAACTCAGAATTCTAATATTTACAAAGTAAAGTGAAGGTGAATTAAAACAGTATGAACTTGTGTTGTTTATTCAATCATGAAAACAAAGAGTTTATTTCGTTTGTTAAGGTGTAAAACAGATGATGAAGATCTTTCCCCTTAAATTTCTTCCTCCAAAACAACATACTGCACCTTTTTTAAATTCAGGATGTTTTTGAGTAAATCTCCATGTATCCCTTTAGTGTGAAATCAATGCAGGGAGACCCCATGAATGAATTATTAAATAAAACCTACCGTTCGAAGCAGTGAAGGAAAACCACAGGCTATTTCTTCACACCTGCTAAAGCCAGATCGTATCCCGATTATCAAGCAGACCAAGGATAAGCAAGGGCTGGGAATGAAACTGGGTTCAAATCCACTTTATAACTCTCTACAGCAATAACAGCACTCCCATAGATAAGCTAGATGTTGTGCTATGTTTAGCCAAGTGTTAATGTCGGCGGTCACTTCAAACATGGCTGAAATGGTTTCCAGGTTAAGGGCTCAGCCAGAGGTGTGTTCAACATCATCGTGATTCATTTGATTTGCCCGATGAGGTCTTAGAGCAGTGATGTGTGACGCAACCAAAGCACTAGATTCTAACTGAATTAATTTGCCAAATTCAGATTTTATTTCAACATTGTTTCAGAAATTAGGCTTTGCGTTTTCTACCGTTTCTGTTGAGTTGAACACACTTCTGGTTGCTGAATTATGCTAAACAGGGTCCATGTTAGTGTGACGGAGTGTCAAAAAGGTTTGACCTTGTATAACCTCAAAAGATAACCTTTTTTTTGTTTCAAAGAAAACTATTTTGTTAGGAAATGGGGAGGGATTTATTTAGGGGCGGGGGGGGCGGGGAATTCTTTTAGATGTTCAGTGTTAAAAAAAAAATACTATTTTTCTAACTGATAATAATTGGTTTTAGTTAACTGTTGTTACTCAGTGTAAGCAAGTTCTGTATGTTTCCGACTATTATCGTGTGGTAGACCTAGGAGAGCTTGTGAGTGAGAAAACATTTGCCAACACTGTGTCCAACAAAACACACACTTCACACACTGCTACCGTTAAAAAAAAACACATTGCCCAGACAATGAATGTAGCCAAATACTCGGGCTATGTTTAGCCTTCCCTGGTGCTCATATTGAATGGTCTATATTGTGATACTATTTTTGTAACTGAATATTATGGTGTAGCTCGGTGAACTAGCTCGAAAAAAAAACAACAAAAAAAAAGTCAGATAATTTCAATAATAGCCTCAAGTGTGCAAGACGTATAACTGATAACACACACTCACATGGAAATTGTGTCTAGCTTGCATGTGCTGAACGTACACATACGGTATGTACACTACACATACACTTACTCGAAAAACTTTGCACGGTTGATTGCCAACCTTGTTATTCATGCTGAGAGCGTTTTTGTCGCAGACCAAGATGTCTTCCGAGTCTCCGGCTGTTTTAAACTGCAGCACTTCTGTTTCTTTGTTCAGTTTTTTTTTGGGCGGGGGGGGTTTTGGAAAACCTCTTCACGAGAAAAAGAACAAACAAAACAAAAAAGTGAGCGTGAGAGCCTAAAAAAACAAATCCTCATACTTGATAGATGTGTGACGTTTGTGAATGAGACCTATCGAATCCCACTTTGTACTACTATGCTGATATTTTTCCGCCAAAACCAACTCACTGCAGAGAGAAGTCCACGCCGACGCTTGTTTCTGTTTTGCATTTAGCGGCCGATCATGGAACAGTTCATAGCTACTGAAAGTCAGCCTGCTGCTTTCTGAATGTTTTCCATTCGAGGTTCTAAATGCAAGATTCAAACTCCCCGCAGTGCGGTGGATAATTGACGTAGTGTTGATAATTACTGTAGCTCAGGATTAGTGATTTCAGATTCACAGCTGGCAGAGGCCTGAAGGGAGCCTGGTAGGAGACAGCGGAAACGTTTCACTGCTACAAAACACAGTAACGAGTCTTTAGATGCGAGAGGTAGTCATCGAATGTGTCAGACGGATTGTAGAGGGCGTACAGTAGAGCAGATCACCACAGGTCACAGTCACATACGGGTCTTAATAGAAGGGGAAACGGGCAAAAAACAGGCAATTAAGACGACGGCTGCCGAGAACGCCTGCTTGCAATTTTTGTGACAAACACACTCTGCTCTGTGGGGTGTTTTAAAAGAAAATAATACAAACTCATAGGACTGATTTCCTTGATCATTTGATATGAGAGTATCAATCGCTGAAATTAAGAAACGTTTGCCCAAAAAATTTAATTCAGTCCTCATCTACTCATCCCGATGCCGATGGGAAGTTGTGTGAAGTTTCATAATCCACAAAACTTAACAGCAAAACATTCTCCTGAACATCGTAGATGGGGACTTGTTTTCAAATGTTAAAGAAACATGAAGTGGCTCCATACAGCTCGTCCTGTGTAATCCAAGTCCAGAAGGCCAGGGATCCCACGCTGATTCGAAAATGTTACTTCCACACCTTTTTTTAAGCCCAAATAAAGTTTTGTCAAATCAGTTTGGGATGTTGGGACTTCCAGAGACTTGGAATTCGTGTGGCGAGCTGGATGGAGCCATTTTATGTTTGTTTACTTTCTTTTTTACGTTTTTTAAAGCAAGTCCCCATCAACTTCAGTGGTTGAGGAGAATGTTGCAAACGCCGTTTTGTTGTGAAATGTTTTGCGGACTATGATACTTCAATTTCCTCCTCAATTTTACATTTTCAGCCTGAATCTGTTGCTGTCAGGAACACCGTCTATGCATGCTGGCATGGCACTCCCACTCTTGAACATTACAAGTAATGAGAGGAAACAACCCTTCTTGAGTTTCTCGTCATCACAAGATAACAAAATGATTCTAACAGCGGAAAAAGATAAATTGCAAGCACAGCCTCTCGGCTTCCGTAGAAAACATCAATCGGCTGCCCTTTACTCAGCACGCCAAATCCAGTGAATTCTGCTTTTGAAGATACTATATACAACGATTAATGTAACACCATTGGCATGTGGATGGAAGAACCGCTGCAGCACCCTCATTGGCTTCTAGTTTTATGACCTGACACGTTTTATTTTAGCCGATTTTACTTCTACTCTTCGTCTGAGCCCTCTTTGGGTTATAGGTGTCCATATGCAATTTCCTTTCCCTTTTTGTTTTTAGATTTTTTTAGTGTCGGGGGAGGATTTTTTGCCAGATACAGTATTTTAGCGTGACATCAGGTTGTTAAATACCACCAGGAACATCATTAGCTCTTCCTTAACTCTGTTATTTTTTATTATACCTAACTGTCGACCTTCATTCCAGATGGTAAGACCTCAACTAATGAACTCATCTTGCTATAGGTGGGTGAGTAGCTGACACGTATTATTACACAGCGCAAAAACCTCACAGTTAACAATGCATTCCTTTCAATACATCTGTGTTATGTACAGCTATTTTGTATTATTTTATATCATATTCTTCTGTAATCGTCCGGTGCACAGACAATCGCTATACACATGTCAATAAACCTGTTAAAAAATATCTGTTCTTCTGGCTTCTTCCTCTTCAGGGTATCAGATACTGCAGATCAGCATAAAGTCAAGAATGTGCTTATCAAACACAATGCAGCTCATTGTATTTAAATGAAGGGGTGTGCGCCACGTGCAGCCAGCAGAGGGCGCTCTCTACCAGCGCTGAGGCCCACGGCAGAGGCGCACACACTAAAATAAGGGTTGCTCTACAGTTGCATCACCTCTTTAAAATAATCAACCGTTTTAATGAGCGGTTTTGGCAGTCATGTTCATCACCACGCAAATGTGATAAGGCGCCGCAGATGTTCTGCAGAATTATAGAACGCTTGATTTTAAAATAGCAATTTAAAACACTTAAGTTTGTTCCGTTTAGGGAGGAAAATTCAGGATGCGCGCTGAAAGAGCTGCTGAGAGTGGCGTCTTTCAGAAGTTTGTTCAGATGTCATTTTTCTCTGGTGAACCATGAGGAGGAGGCTTTCTCTGGAAGTTCTTTCAAAGATTATGAAGCCTGTTTCATGGGTGTCTCGATACCACACTGCGTATAATCTCCTCCATAGCATGGGAGGGAGGAAACAAAAAGTCTGCCGAAACCATAGAGGAGGATGTTTGAACAGTGTTGATCCAGGTGCATGTTATGATAAACTATGATTTACATTTAATCATTCGTAATGACTGTTAATGTCTGTGCTTGAAATGTTTTGAGACATTTTCGAGGTTATACAGTCAATGGAAATGCTCTTTTTAACAAATTAATGATTAAAACTTTAAATGAGGGCCATGTCCTTGTTAGCATAGCCTCGTTTACAGGCAGGAATGTGTTTTAATGGGGACAAAACTCACTATCGTCACTGACAAAATGTATCCCGATCATCGCTCTTATAGGGACTGATGTGAATTTGTCAAAATTAATTTGTAATGTAGGCAAGACTTGACGTTTAAACTCAGAAACACAATCTGCTTTATTGGTTGAATGTTTTAAGTTGCTCTTAAAGGTGCATTATGTAAGAATCGCTAACTGCTGGTTACTGCCATCATCTCGTTAGCTCAGTTAGCTGTGCAGCTAGCAGTCTGGACTGGGAGCTCAGACAGACGGCTAAGTGTTGGTGTTCACACAGCTAGCACTGGAGATATGGTATGATACACCATGGCTAGCTGGTTAGCAGACATCTCTGCAACAAAACATAGACGTTATAACATCAAACCTGATATTTCCTTCATATTATGTTGATCATTTTAGATGCAAATACATTTTTGGGATGTTTTCAAGCAATATTCTCACATACTCTGCCTTTTAAAGTGACACACTTCCAAGAATTATTTACAGGAAGGTGGATAATGGCCAATAAACGGTCAGAAAAACTAAGCACACTCCAGGAAACACTGTACACACTGCACGGGGTTTTTTTTTTTGCCC
>CAEMYA010000010.1:10846550-10859466 GCA_903131615.1 Diplodus sargus
GTGTGTGTGTGTGTGTGTGTGTGTGTGTGTGCGTGCCTGCTCAATCCTGCCCGGTGGATTAGTGACGTCGGCGGAACTCACCCTCTCCCTCTGATAAGGGCACGCGCCGCTGCCTCCCGCTCTCTGCTCCCCGCGCTCAATTTCAGATAGTGCTAATGGAATCTGTCCTGCGCGATTGTAATGCGAGCGAGACTCATTTTCCACGGAGCTTGGAGCTGTCAGCTTGGCAGGACTGTTGGGAGGGTTCGGGAGGAGGAGGAGGAGGAGGAGGAGGAGGGGAGAGCCAGCGAGGAGAGGGTTGATGGGAGGACGAGGAAACCGAGCTGCTGCTGATGAGGAGGGTGTGCGAGTGTGTGTTTGTGCGTGTCTGACGTGTGTTATGCCAGGCCTCCTCCCTCTTGTCAGAGAGCTGTAGTTTAGCTTCCCACACGCTGCCCATCACGGTGCATTCCTGGGGACTCACAAACACACATTTCCAGGTCAACTCTGTCAGCGTATGTTGACTAAGTTTGTGTCGCAGGACAAGTTGAAATGTTGTTAGTCAAAGAAGAAAACTTACAGTATATTCTCATTATTTTCTTGTCTACCAATACGGAAAGTTTTGGCCAAGAGTGTTGAGGTCGTGAGATGTCAAGAGTTTTCATAGGAACTATTTTAATTTTGTCAGAATTAAGTAGCTCCTGTGAAAAGTGTTCGCAGTGAGTTCTTTGGATTATCCAGAGAAACGAGGCTATTGTTGCTGAAACTACACATTGCTGTGGATTTTTAAAAAATAGAATGTTTTCAATTCTGTGAGCGCCATGAATAAAGATGCCTTTAACCTTTATTGTACAAAGAGACAGATATATTAAAACCAAAACTATCTTCATGGCTGCATACACCAAAAAGCAAGCGATGTGTTTTTGTTTTTTGTAAATTGGGTGAAGCGGCCCTTTAAATTTTAGGGCCTTATGGTATGTTTTTTGTTTGAATATTATTTTGGCAGTAAACTTCCAAATGCTGTCAGCTTTCTTGGCAGCAAACATAATGACTTGTACTTACATTGATCAGTGCAAACATTCACACAATAATCCTAATGTAATGATATCACAAAATAAGATAATTTTCAAATACACTATGTTTTTTATTATATTAAAGTTAGGTAATATAGTTACGTAATAACAATATAATTATTTACTCCATTTTTTGTGTCATTATCGGTAATTTTCACGTCAGTTTAAACAACGTACAGCCCGACTGATGCTTAATTTTTTGAGTAA
Organism: Diplodus sargus; assembly: GCA_903131615.1. NCBI lineage: Eukaryota > Metazoa > Chordata > Actinopteri > Spariformes > Sparidae > Diplodus > Diplodus sargus. Next base: position 10,847,810 of record CAEMYA010000010.1, read on the forward strand.
AAATGTCTGAAACTTATATACTTTCTGATTTAAACACATTTTTTTTAATGTGGTAGATAAATAATGTCAGTAATCCCACAACGACACTGAAACAGAAAACCTTACAAGGAGTTTAATAATAATAAAACACTCCAAGCATCTTTTCTGTATTATAATCTCACAAAGAAGGATTTCATATTGCTGCATATTTGGCAACATGTACGCCGACACTGACACATCTGTCATAGGCCACGTCGGCCAACCGATATATCGTCATGCTCGAGTACTATATACTGTTACATGCTTTTTGGTGGCTTTAAAGGGAGACAAACTGGATTTTCTGTCTTGATATAGGATTTTGTCTCTGCGTGTGTTTGAACCTGTGGGTGGTTTTTGTGAATGTGTGTCGGTGTATTTTAAGCCGCAGCCTGCAGGTGGCAGCGTTTGCGTGATGAACAGTATGAGACCAAAGCTGCTGACCACTGGACCAGTTCTCCCTGAACTAAGGGTGATTCTAGCACTCGCCTTTCTCATTTGTCCTTGTTGTGTATGAATTATATTGCCAACGTTTATTTATTGGTTTTCAGAAGCACACCCACAGCTGTCTTTACACATCTTTCTTCGGTAGAGATAAAGTTGAGCCTCTTGTCAGAAAAAACTCCTGAAACGTATTTCTCGTCATGGTTCTGGGCATTTGACATTCAGTTTAATCCCGCCATAAACAAGGCCAGGGAGTTCATATAGGTCACAAGTCACTATGCGATACTTGTTCTCTTCCTGTCCCAGTCTCTGCTCGTTCAGGGCCGCTCAGTTCAGAGGAAGGGAAGGAAATACCAATTTGGCAGTGCGACAGGGATTACTGTGTGTAGCGGGCATTTTTTAATCTGGGACAGACTGTGGCGTTTGTCTGCACTTAAAACTGTCATCAGTCCTGCCCTGTCTGTCGGCCTGTCACCACGTCCCATCCTCTCGGGAAATAAAACCCCACAATACACTGCTGGAGCTCATTAGACTCTTCAAAAATAAATAAATAAAAGAAATAAACTGCAGCCTAAATCTCACAGTCAGGGGTTTACGCAGCCAGAGCCCCATTACTGGTACTCTACCCCCCGGGAAGAGTTTAGTGTCAGCGGACCTTCCTTCTGTAAGGGCGGAGGAGGGTCTCCATCATACACATGAAATAACATGTCTAGAAGAGTATTTTGATACAAATGGATAGCAGGTAGAAAAGTTTATTCAGGGTCAGACCTGTGCAGTCTGCAGTGCTGCAGCTGAAGTAAACTGCGAGCAAAGTTAAGCGACCTCTGGTGCCCTCAAAGCCGACGTTAAAGAGCGCGAGGGGACATATATGCTTCTGCTCGCACACAAACAGAGCAGCACACATGCAAAAAGAGCATATGCTTAATCACCACTGGAGTTTCCCAGGAAATAAAAAAAAAGCCTCCGTGGATTAAATCCTTCGAGCTGAACATTAGCGAAGTGCAGAGTTCAGCTCTTACAGGAAAAAAAAATCATTATCTTCCAGAGAGAGAGGGGAAGAATCAGAGGTGGAAGGCGGCGGGGCTGTTATACTGGGGAAGAAAGGCGTCACGTTGCGAGGAAGACAGACTGATAAAAGAACGAAGCCATCGGCGGAGGAAGAGAGAAAGGGCCCCACAAATTGGCAAAGGGAAGTCAGGGTCTCTCTGCTTTGCATTTCATTTACATGGCTGGCCGTATCGACCAATCGGATTGGGAGCGGAGCCCGTGGCTTAGGAAGGCGAATAAAGACTCCAAATGCCTTCACTGCTCTCATCCCTCTCTCTCATAATACCCTGTCTGCCCTTCTTTTCTCTCGCTCCCTCTCTTTTCTCTCCTCACTGTCATAATACCCTTTCTCTCCCCATTCTCTGCTCTCTGGCGCGGTACTATAAGTAGACCCTGTCCGATGTGATAGTGGGATGAGGAGAGGGGAGAGAGGGAGACGAGAGGTGAGGAGGAGGGGGAGGAGGAGGAAGAGGAGGGGGGGAGTTTGCAGGGATGAGTTTTGCTGCCACCCACTAAAAGTAAAAGAAGCGAGATTGTGCGTGTGTGTTTGCATTTTAGGGTGTTTGTGGGTGCATGTGCGTTTATTTCTCAGACGCGAGCAGAAGCACTTTCATCCGTTTTGTTTTTGTTGTTGTTGTTGTTTGGGGAACGCATCCTGTGGTGCTCACCTGCACGACACACACAGTGTAACACCAGCAGAACACTTTGTTAACCTGACAGATCCGTTGACACAGAACAAATGCAGGCACACACACACACACACAAACGGTTAGAAGACATAATGCATGCTAATTGATTTAAAAATGCTCTGTAATTAATAGTGATAATGTCAGTGTAATTACATATTACACATAGTAGAAGATAATTGAGACTGATAGCAGCCATGTGACTTTTTTGATGTACAGGCGATACAGTGGGTTTCTTCAGTAGAATGTATTGGTACACACACACACACACACACACACACACACACACACAATGATACACTTCCCCTTGAATTCATTTGAATAATGGCATGTAGACAGACACATTAGGGAAAAACCCATGAATGACCCCCGGGCATTTCTCACAGGAGACATGCAACCACTTAATGCTTAAGCACATCACCACACACACACACACACACAATCACACGGACCTCCGGGGTGTAATTTTGTGCCATATTACGAGTTGAATAGTTTACCTTCCATCCATGCAAGAGACGCCTCCGTCTGCGAGTCAAATGAAAGTTTTGGAAAAAGGAGATGGAGGATGGAGGAACTTATTCGCCTCAGTCAGAGATATTAACATATCACCCACATTAGTGCTGCACACTGAGATGTCCCAATTGTGCAGCGCTGGTATTGTGATCTTTAAGTTTAGTTAAAGATATAATAGTTGTGTGTTTATCCTAAATGTTTCCAACAACGTTCAAACCCAATGAAATCTGTAATTTTATTTTAGTAACGGTGTATTTTATTTGGTTGCCTGACATCATGACCCTGCTCCTCAGTCTGGCCCTGAATCTAAGCAGCACACAAGTTTACCACCAGCGGCCACCAGAAATCACAACTTCACACCTGCAATACACACATTTTTAATCTCAAGAGTGTGGACCACTACCTCAGCAGCGTCCTCTCCTTAAGAGCTGACATCCACCTTTGTGAGACCTTTGAGAGGATGTTTGCGGACCGGACAGGAAACAAGAGCCACCGAGAGCAAACGCATAAAAGCCCCGGAGTCCCAAAGTATCCTGAACTGAGATGGACTGAACATGAGTGAAAATTCAGATTTACCTCCAAAGGCTCTGAGGTCAGAAAAAGAGACATCATCTTTCTCAAAAAGTGAAACATCGTCTCTCCAGGAGCTGCAGTTAATGAAGTGGATCTCTAAGACTCCCCGCCACCTCCAACCGCCGCAGCACCATGAATAAAGTGTTGTTGTAGCTAATTGAGATTAATTTATACCAGGTTTGGTGTTTTTTCTATAACTAGAATGGCACTCAGTAGAGGGCAAACCTCAGCCGAGGCCCAACGTACCAACCACCTAGATAAAGCCTGTTTTTTCAGCAATATCCGTGCTTTTCTCCTTGAGAAATTAACTGAAAAAAAGGGAAAGAATCCCAGGATCCATCAAATTTATCTGGATTTGCATCAAAAGTTTCTGGGCTCCCGTCTGGCTCGAGATTTGAACCTTCTTGGCATCTTATTTATAAAAATGATTGTTATATTTTGTATGTAAAATGTGAAACTGCAATGAGAAACGTGGATCCTAAATCCTCGCTGCCTTGCTCATGGGCATTTCAGTACCCCGAAAGGTGTGAAGAGAATCAAATCTGCTGCCGTCTCAGTCAGCTTCATTACCGTCACTGAGTTTAATCTGTGGTAACACCTCACTTTTCATCAGTCATCACCTCCATCATCCTCATTATCCTTTTCCCTGCCCCAACACACACACACACACACACACACACACACACACACACACACACACACACAGCACCCCTCATTGCCGTTAATCATCAATAACAATACCTTATTTGTAGGGGAGGAATGTTTACAATGGGATCGCCCCCCGAGGCGTGTGTGCCCCTCCCTCGACACCGCAGTGTGTCAGTGTGCCACCAATTACTGAGCGCAAACTGAATGAGGTCATAACGGGATGGGGTCATTAGCAAAACAAACCCGCCGACCCCGTGGGGCAAAAGGAGGCAAAGAAGAGGGGGAAGACAGTGGCGGAAGACCTCCCCCCCCTCACAACATCCCAAAATACATGACTGTGTTTCAGCCTCTGTTACTCTTCAGCCCGTCCAACAAGTGTGAGGAGGAAAACGTTTTAAATATCCCTGAACACACTCAGAGCTGCTGGTTCTTTATTTTTTTCTTCTTGGCTGTACATCAGGGGTCTTAGCATCCTTTTACATCATTTTACTGTAATTTCTGTGATAGCTTTACCTCAAACATGTCATTAAAATATATTTAGATGACACTGAAGCGCCGAATTACATCATGCATACAAAAGCGAGTGTTACACCGATGACTCTTAGATTTACATGCAAGCAGCTGATGGCTACTCTGATGTTTGTACTATTGCTTTCCTTTGTTTCATCACTTGTGACATCTCTCTTTCATGTGTCCTGTCTTAGACGTGACAAAAGTACCCGCTGAAATACCTTCACAACCCTCACCAAGACATAAAACTACAACTTACGTGAGATTCACAGTAATATTTCTATTTCGCTTTCAAGGTTCGTATATGATTATGTGAAACAACATTTAAAACGGGACATTTAAGAGGATCTGCTTCCATTTTATCCATTCAAATTTCAAAGTTTTACATTCATATTATATGTAATTATTTGTATTCATTGCCTTTTTTGTTGGATTAGATTATTTGAGTCACTTATATCATCACGTGCATGAAGTTTGGGGGCTTACAAGACACAGATTTACAAAGAAGGGTGAAAGCTGATACTGCAGAGGCTGAGACATCCTGCATGCTAGTAAAAAAGCCACAGAAGACATTAAAGACGTGTTTCTGCTGGCTAACTGGTGCTTCCTATGAGTAGCTAATAGACTCTGACATGTGAAATGGGTGTAATGCCCCTTTAATTTGTTGTGGGAACTGAGTTGAAGCTCTTGATAGATTACCCTGTACACAGTAATGCTAAAAAACAGCTAAGTGAATGATTTATATAACGAAAGTAATAATAGCAGTGATGGAAAGGAGTTATTTTACTTTTTGTACTGTAAGTAAGTATATTTTGATTCTGTCACTTTTGTTCTAGATACATTTCGAATATCTGAGCATTTCCACACTGAGGTATCGTTAGTTTTACTGAAGTAAAAGATCTGAGTTCTTCTCTCACTACTGAGTAATAAAAGTAGTTCTATCATCTTGATAAGTTTCTGGCCCAACGTACAAACGACTGTTCATGCTTCACTGAACCTCGTGCTCACACTTCTTTATTGTGCAGAGAACGGCCTGTTGAGTTCTCTTTGATTGGACCCTTTTTGGTCGGTACTTGGAGCCTTTAAATAACACACAACACTTATTGTTGTTTGTGTAAATGACGTCCACGCTGTCGTTGTTGTTGTTGACGGCGATGTTCTGTTTTGACGACCTTTTCCTGGTGACGATCGGCTGTTGGTTTCTCGGTGTTGACGTCACAATGTTTTTATAGTTGAAAAGTAGGACAGCGTATCTGTTGTGGGTCATGACAAAACACCCCCCACCCCCCATCAACACACACACACATGCAGATACACACGTTAAAACCCACTCAAACAATCAGTCAAGTGAGTGGTGCAATAAGCCCTCTTCAATAAACACGTACAAAAAAATGAATCCTCAGAAAACACGCAGCTCGTAATCTCTCCTGCTGCACCGAACAGCATCAGTCAACACAAACGTAAACATCATCTGCCGGGTCGTCAGTGCGCCCAGAATCATTATTTCCCATACCATGAAAATATTGAAGATGCTACAAGCGATTAGCGGTGAGGCTGTCCGGTGCGTGCGTGTGTGTGTGTGTCCTTTGTTGGCCGAGGGCATATTTGTGTTTGTGTATCTCCATTGTGACGCGTGTAATCCGCATGCTCTCTAATCCCGGAGCAGGTGGCCAGGCGTGTGGCGGCTGTGGGGGTGCAGCGAGGGCACACTCCTCCTGCTCCCCTAAACACACACGCGCACACACACACACACACACCAACACACTCACACACATATGATTGATCCATAAACCCACAAACACATCAATGCTTGCGCCACACTCTCGTGCTCTGTAGTAACAAGGGGAGGAGGACTCCCATGGAGACACACACCTGCACTCACACACACACACACACCTAATGCCCACAAACACACACACACACACACACACACACACACACCTAATGCCCACAAACACACACACACACACGCTCTGTTACAAGTCTTGTAAGTGGAGATTGATGTCCGCAGGGAAGCACGTGCCAGCGTTTTCCAGCCCGCCCCTCCCCGGCCGCCTCCTCCCCGCGTGCATCCGCGACAGACACGCTCGCCTCCAGGAGCTCAGCGCTGCCCTTAACAGGTGGGCCGCGGCGAGGCGGGGCCGGGACGGAGGCATCTGTCAACACACTCTGCATCCGTCCTCCTCCACTGTACTACCTCTCCATCTGCCCAGAGAGGAGGCAGCCAGGGCGACGAGGAAGGTCAATAATGTAATAATGTAATGATGAAGCTCTGATCATCAGGCCTGTGCTGTTTGTTTTAGGGTTGTTTTTGTTTCATCTTCATAAATCACTTCCTGTTTGTTTCCAACAGACTAGTTACGTAAGGTTTTATACACTGTATGTTGTCTCCTGAAGAGCACACAGAGGCCTCTTGACCTTTGACCTCTGTGTTGTAGCACCAGTACAGGAGACGTTTGGCAGTTGAAGTCACTGCACGTCTCACTTATTGAGCTGTTGGCACTGATGAAAACTTAATTTAAGGTACTCTTGCAGTTGTTTTTATAAATATATACTATATACAGTGAGTGTGTGTGTGTGTGTGTGTGTGAGTGTGTCACATGTAGCAGAAAGTAACGGCTCCATTTCTTTTGTAATTTTACCACGAATTTGTCTATTTGTCAAATACAGACATTTGCAGGATGTGTTTGTTTGGTTTGACCAAGTTTTGGGGTAAAGTTAATGGAAAGTGTTTCACATTATTTGAGTGTGAAAGTTAATTTGTCAGCTGAGGAAACTTAAGCCTCTAAAGAATCAAGATCGAGATGAAATGTGGATTTAAAACTCTACAAAGAAAAGTGATTAATAGAGATCCGCATATAGAACAGCAGCGTTGGTTCCAATCAATCCTAGATTATGATCGATTGATGATCCACCATCCAATTCAAGTAACACTGTAAGAAAGATGACAATTTATAATAACCATCATTATTAATTATAAATGTATTGTTGATTAAACATTAGTTGGTAGTTATTTCACTGTTAACAATAAACAATTGCTTAATAAATGGTTTAACAAGCATGTAATTGTTTGTTAAGTTGCAACTGATGTCTGTAACACTTAATTAATTGCTAATTACCAACAGGTAAATGGTTAATTAACACTGTGTGGTTCATCTAGAAACATTATTTGGATGGTCCTTTACAATTTTACCAAAGCATTTCTTTCTTTTTTAACATTGAGGTAACTAAAGTTTAATTAACTATAAATGTGGTAATTATATAAAGTGTTACAGATAAAATATGTTTGCGGTCATTATTTATGTAGCTCCGCCTCCTCGCCGTCCTATAGCTTCCTCCACGCAGCGTCACTCACTCGTCTGTTTGCGTCAAATGCTTTTAGTTGCCTGCCAGCTTATGGATGTAAATTTGGCCATTAAATGCATGTAATCTGTTATTACAACATCTCCCTTTTGCTCTTATAAGGAGATTTATGATTTTTTTATTTATTTTTTTTTTGCTGCTAATGGTCTGTTCTCATAAGGGCAGGAGTGCTTTGTTGGCTGGATGTCCACTGGCGACATAATCCAGGGTTGAAAGGTCCTGAAGCTAAATGGATGCTTTGAAAAAAAAAAAGAAAGAAAGAAACATTAACTAGGCATTATCTTTATGTAAAATACTAATTCTCTTGATGGCAATTCATTATTTTTATTTTTTTCTACATATGCTGGATTTTCTTTAAACCTGTAATCAGCTTTCTGCTTTATGTCCGTGTGTGTGTGTGTGTGTGTGTGTGTGTGTGTGTGTGTTTACGTGCAGCGTATGTGTGTGTTCAGGGTGCTGTATTTCCTGAAATGACAATATCTAAGTATTATTAATATTTTGGCTCACATGTGTAACTCCGAGCCATATGGTGGAGACGCCCAGCACCACTCACATGTCATTTAGTCGAACGTTTCGCTAATGTGCAGCTCTGTAAGAGGTTTGCACACAGTCGTAACAGGCTCAAGTCTTGGAAATCAGTTAATTCTACATAAATTACGTTCTGAGTTATGATTTGGTGAGATTAATGTAAAGATTATCACGCGAATCAGATGCATTTTTATGATTTTAGAGCGGGTGCTGTGCCTCATCGTGGAGCTTCTCTCAGCCTGAAGGGTTTATTCCACTCAAAAAGACGATTTAAGAGAAATCAAAAAACATTTAATTGAATTTAAAGGACTTGAGATATAATGTGGGGATACACACATTATAGCCTGCTCTCACAGACGAGCTATAAATGTGCGATGGTTTTCATCCGGTATAAAAATGATTTTGCGTTTGGCAGTGTCCCTCACATGAAAATTGAAAACATGCATGCAGTGTGCCGCGGCTGCAACACAGAAAATAGCATCGACAGCAGCTATTATTACTGGAGAAGCTCTCAGGAGCTCCAGTTAGGAAGCGTTTTCACAACAGCTTCCATCATAAATTGGAAATGAGTCAAACAAACCTTGTAATAAACATGTTACACTCCACCTTTTATTTACAGTCATTAGACTCGTGTTTGTCCAGCCGTGTTTTATATCAAATATAGTTGTGATTAACATTTTCATGCTCACGTCTCTGAAAACTTTGCCTTCATTTGCGATCACTTGATTGTGTCCTGATTGATCAACAGGGACGTGCAGTGGCCTCCTCAAAACACCTTGGCATGAGATATTATACTGACAAACAGAAGGACAATAATTAAAACAATGGCACACATAAACATAACACATAATTTAATAACTTTGTATCTACTGAGCTTCAGTGGAGGAACTTAAAGTACAAGTTAAAGTACCTGAATGCTTCGTTTTTGGATACTTCAATACATGTTACTCCACGACATTTATTGGTTATGTTTAAGATTAAAGTTTCACAATTTTAACAAATGATATGTGACATATGAGTCTGTGGTCCCTTGTCTCCTCAGATGTCTGTACAGTTCCCTCAAAGTGTCACTTCCCCTCTAAGATTCTCAGATTGTTTCATTTAAATGCCTGTTTAAAGGCCCAAATAGGTAAAATAATGTCACGTCTCACACAACATTTTGTCTCCTGACCCTTCAGAGGACCATTAAGTGTGAAATCACTGCACTAAACTGTATTCAATAGTAGTAAATCTCGCTCCATTAGAGTATTTTTACAATGTTTTATGGTGCTTGTACTTCAGTTAAGGGTCTAAAACACTTCATCCACCAACTTCATCCACCACTGCTGACGTTTCTCTGCTTATCTCTGACGTGTCAGCTGCTTCATCTTCATCCCCCATGACATTATTGGACTTTATTAAACTAAATTTACTTAAATTAAAAGGCTTCTTTTAGTGCATTTGCTCCCTATTTTAGTAGAAGAAACCAAAAACCAATAATTCGAGTTATATCAGCTCTCGCTCTGTTAAAATTTTACTCTGTATGTAAAATGTAAACCACTGATCGGAAGCTGTGAACGAAAAGCCTCTAAACATGAGTTCAGCCGCCGCCGACTTTAAAGTTAACCCCCCTGGTCGAGCGTTCGGAGCAATTAAAAGAACATTTTGCGTCGCTTTAAGTCCCATTAAAACATCACATGGCAACGTTTAGCATGCGCATCTGATAGAATTGAGTCTAATCTCATCAAATTGTGTAATCCACGAGATGAAATCACTCTAAACATTACACGGCTTAACACAGATAGAGAAGGTCACGACGAGTTAAGGCTGCGTACTTCTTTTTTTTTTTTAACCATTTACCATATTCCTCAACCGCCAGTCTGACGGGAGTACAGCAACACTATTGTTTCATTCATTCAAATGAGATTCCATGACTGTTGTTGTTGCGGATGAATTATGTATGTGTTGATATGTGATAGACATCGTCTCTCGGGGAATGTAGGACACATGCTTATGCATAACAATGGCCTTCAGTTATATTCTCACCAACAAATTGGCTGTTTATCTCCCGTGTTCTCGTCTTCATAAAAAGCAACTATATTCAGTTTATCTCCCGCTTATTTTAACGCAACGCGCTGTCGAGAGATCAGGTTCACATCCCGCTTTAACCAAATGGCGGTTGCTATATTCAAATAAGCCGGACTGTTGCCCCGATGCCCCAGAACTTTCACTAATTCTTCTTTAATAAAAACAAAGTCATATGTCTTGTCGGTGACGTTGTACAGCTGGTAATAGCATTAGCCTATTTAAATAATCTCTGATAGGCTTGTTTGAATCGTGAATTGTTCTTCGGGAACATTTCTTGATGTTTCGCGCCTCTCGTCTCTTTCTCTCCAGACAATAATTGACATATTTTGGGCTCATTGTGTTGGTTTGACTCAAGCAACAGTCACCGTCCGTAAGCTGACTACAAAAATAAAGAGCTGCAGGATGAAGCTGATACTCAGACAATCTGCAGCATATTCACATTTAAATCAGCTGATACTGATGTGGAGACAGTCGGATTTATGTGTTCAGAGGTTCCTGTTGTTTTTAAATAATATTGGCGGTAAAGAGATGAAGAGATGAAGCTCGAGGTATCATCAGAAACGTATACGCAGACATAAAATCCAGCTGGATGTGAGATGCAAACGTTTACACATTAAAGGAGCAGTATGTGGTTTTGCGGATTTTTTAATGCCTGACCAAACTAAATACACATTGTAAATTGATTATGATTGATTACTGACTTGTGGAGAAGGATTTGGATTAAATAAGTGTAAATTTCTTCACACTCCTCCTCATGTTAGTGCTCGTTAATGGAATAAACTTTGTATCAAGCTTTTCATTTTATTGTGCTTATTTGTTGAACTAATTGAACTTTTGTTTCATTCATTCATTCAAACCAACTATCTTCATTTTAAAGGCTGAATAAACTGAATAAACCGAATAAACAAACTGACCTCAAAGGACAACACAGTTTCATTTTACTTTGTTTACATGTGGCGGACCCTGCCACCTTTTCCAGCATCGAACAGCGTTATTTTCCTCTGAGAACAGCTTGTTTACTCAGTTATGAAGTGTGTGTTATTGCCTCATTTATCTCATAAATATTAATATTCTGAGTTTGAATTTCATCTCCATAACCACACGGAGCCCCTTTAAACATGAATACTTCAATACAATTAAATGAATAAACGTTTAGTGTAACTCAAATCAAAGTTTGTCATATTTGATTCATGTAACATGAATCAACATACATCCTGTATTAAGTATATGATTATTACTCCACATTTAAAGTGTTATCAAGCT
>CAEMYA010000010.1:10869302-10901321 GCA_903131615.1 Diplodus sargus
CAATGTTTATATGTGGCGGACCCTGCCAGCTGTGTAGCTTCAAACAGGCGTTGTTTTCCTCATTCTCCAGCTTGTTTATTCAGTTATGGAACAAAAACATAATTCTGAGTTTATATTATTGCTTCTTTCATATCGTAAATATTAAAATTCTGCGTTTGAATTTGCTTCCTCCAAAAACTACGTAGTGTCCCTTTAAATAAAACACCTGTGCTGGTGAAACAAATACTCACAATTCAATGTAAATGTCTTTTTTTTTTCTTTTACCTGGTTTCAGTCCATGTTCATCCTCTGAATGCAGCCTTTTTTCTTTTTTTTTTTAATTGATGCTCCCAAACAAGCAGCAGGTTAGAGAACTAATTAGGAGTCTTCATGCCAGATGAACAGACTGCGAGGCTGCTGGGTTCTCAGACAGGACTGAAAATCAATACCATCCTTGCATGGACTCTATAGAAAATCGTTGTTTATGATTTACTGCAATTACATGAAGTCACTGCCGTCAGCGAGGAACCGAAAATTGAAGCGACATTTTTGGAAAATAACTGTGAGTGGACTTGAAGTGTTTTTAAAAAAATATTCCCTCTTGTGTGCAGCGTTACTGTAAGTGGAGTTTTCCCATTTTCCCCTCAGCCATCACGCTAAAACAAACAGCCTAACCGGGGCTTAAGTATCTGGTCCTCCCTTGTTGTCCCACAGCTATGTTCTTGGCTCACACGGAGTCCTTTCATCTTCAGCTCTGATATATAATTCATCGGAAAATATCTAATAGCCCTGGGGAGCGTTTCAGCTAAACGGGGCCGCGGTTGTAAAAAGGTGAAGTCGCTTGTTAATGTCTGTGGCAATATGCCCTCCCCCTGTCTCCGGGCCAATTGACGAAGTCACGGTTTCTCCTGCTGTTAGGGAGACGAATTGAAGGCTAAGAATCGTGGGACTGAGATACCGCTCTCTCACACAGGACTGGATAATACTGGCTGGCATGAGGGAGGTATGATGTGCTGCCTCCTCTCTCCTCCAGCAGCCTTTTGTTTGCTCCCTACAGGACCGAATCATGTGGAAGAAGAAGAAGAAGAAGAAGGAGAAGAAGAAGAAGAAGAAAATCACAGGAATCCTTTGTGGCTGCGGGATTTTATCTATCAAGTCTTCTGCAGTTATATTCCTGCAAAATCTATCTATCTATCTATCTATCTATCTATCTATCTACTGACCGTTTCCCTTCATCTGTCCATCTCAAGGTCAAATCAATGACTTGGCCCACTCCACCAAACCCCATCTGTTACACACACACACAGAACTGTACTGGACGTTTTTTAAGACTTCTTCTTCTGCCATCTGCACCGCAGTAACCTCACGTCCATGGATTTATTGACAGGCGTGGCAGAGGAAGCGATACGTGTATTGATGACCCCACAACAAGAAGAAAAAACCCTTGCGAGCGTCCCGCAGATATTGAATTGATATTTTATTTTGGAGGAGTCTGTGTGAGCGTCGGGCAGCAGGTGTTTCTGAGGGAAATAACAGACGTATTTTTTTGTTATTTTCCAAATTTCAGATTGAGTCACAGCAGGAAGTGATGGTGCTCATACACGCAGTCATTCCTGGGTCATCACACATCGACACTTTGGGATGATGAGGCGGGTCGACACCAGAGCTTTAATATTTTACAACCGAGAATCTATAATATACTACCCTACAAATGTACAGTTTAATAGAAGTTGAAGTCTCAATAAAGCCGTCCAATCTCACTGTCAGGTAGCTAGCTTGTTGCTAGGTTGCTAACAAGATAATTACACCTGTCGTTAGTCGACATCCGACACCCATTGCAGTTTTTTATCATGCATCTCTGAGCTGTTAAACTGATCACTTGTGTTCAGATTTTGTAACTTTGGTCAGTCTTTAACCAGGAAACAACAAGGAGGGCCACATTTGTTGCGTTTGTGACTAGCTAAGGTAACGTGGTATGAGACAGTAGTGCCTGTGAAAGCCACACGAGAGGGGGGTTGTTCATATACGCTGGTCTCGTGATCACAGTGAGCAGTAGCGAAGCTGCTAACAAGCCGTGAATATGCAGCTCCAGACTATAAAAATCGTCATCTGTTATCTGTACTACGCCTTTCACTCCTTCTTTGCATTTGGTTGTCAGAATTGTGCATCACTTCCTTTAATAAAGAGGCAAAAATACGTCTTTAAACGCTCTTTATTCCAGAACTGTGTTTCTTTCTTACTCGTCTAAAATCCCTTTTTAAATAAAGATTAGTGTCACAAAGTTCCATGTTGCACTTTTTGGGCTTTAAGGCTTCCTTACAGATCACAACTTTGCGCCCCACAGTCCACCTGGTTCGCCCCCTCGAGATCTCAATGAAAGACTGACATGTGCTCCATTGGGAGACGCTCACCGAGCATCAGCGCATTGTTTTATATTACACCTGCGGTCTTGTTAGCATTTAGCCCCTCTGCACCCACCGCATCATATCATATTCATGCCCTTCATTGAGATACATCCACCACTTGTGGTTTGCCCGTGGGAGGGTTGAATGTCTTGTCCCTGCTGGTACCTCGTTAACCTCCCGCGGCCCGCGGCTAGTGTTAGCCAAACTGAGAGGCCTCATACCTGGGTATTGGTCAGCAGGGACCGGCCCCGGGAGCCCTGGACCCCCCACCGGGCGAGGGGAGGGAGGCAGGCGGGACAGAGGAGGGCCAAACAAAAACACAACCTGGCATCCCCATGGCAAACAGCCCACCTACTGTCAGCCAGCATCTGGGCCACAGCACACAGCCCCTCCATTCACATTCTGATGACGGCAAATACCGAGCAGCACACACACACACACACACACACACACACACACACACACACACACACACTAGTGGTCATACAGTATAATCTTTGTAAAACCTTCACAGAATGAAGAATTGCCTGTTTTCAGGAAAGCTGAGAGCTGAAAAGTATTTTTTTGAAACGACTGAGCCGCCACGTTGTCGAGTCTCCGGCTGCAGCCAATCAAAGTTTCAAACATTATACAGAAGTGGCTTTTTTTTTAGGTCATTTGAAGCGCTTTGAGTGCTGTGTTTAACTGTACTTTGAAGCAAATACAGTGCATGTGGAGAACAGAGTTCGCAAATTGCAAGATGGAAAGAATGACAGAAAAGGGAATTGGGGGAGCGAGTGACGGGGAGAAATAAGGAGGAGGAGTGTAAAGTTAATCCAGTCTGAATCGCTGGTCCCGGCTGCAGGAGTGACACTGAAAACAGTTTTTCTTTTCTTTCTTTTCTCTGCAAATTTGCTCTCCCCTCTCTCTCTCTCTTTGCTTCCTCCCGTGCCTCTCGCTATTTTTCTGCCTTCTTATCCTTTTTAATTAGAGGGGCTATTCTGCTGCACAGAGGACCTTAATCCCCAACTGACCAACAATGCAAAAAGCCAGCCTTTGAACAGCCGACCTGCACCCCTCTTGGCCCCCCAAAACCTTCCCCCACCACTCCCTCCAATCACCACGCTGCCCAAAAACCCTCCACGGCTCCCATCGTTGGGAAAACCCAGTCTCTCTCTCTCTCTCTCTCTCTCTCTTCCTTCTCCATCTTTTTCCAACATCTCGGACAAAGCGCTTTTGGGGGGACCGCTGCAAACAGAAAGTGTGTGAAAGAGCATTTCAATATCCGCCTCGAGGTTCTGGAGAAAAGCTTTGGTTTGGTGCCGGGACAAGGCCGAGGTCAAATGGCAGGTGACTCTGAATGGAGAAAAGTTACTAAAATAACCCGCGAACATGTGACGTTTATGGAAAAGAGCTGCAGATTACAGAAGAGGCGTTACAATAGGAGAAGTAGCTGAGGTCAGAAGGTTGCACCTGCAGAGCGTCACTCACTTTTTCTTGGTTTGTTTATTTATATATTTATATATTCAATCAGTTAGTGGTTAGTTCCTCCCTTCTGGTGGACCACGATTGGACCTTAGATCGGAAAAAATATCTCTGATAATAATTAGATGAATAAAAACATCATTTTTGCAGGTCATTAAATTTTTTGCGAATTAGAAAGACTACACACCCAAAACTTGTGTCAGCGCTGTCCGAAACTTTGTATTTGTTCCAGGAAGCATCACAGGACCAAATAACTCTCTTTTCCACAACATTTAATACTGGATTTCTCAACACAACCAGACTTTTCACCTCTTTTAATCATTTTTTTTCAAAGGAACCAGCCACCTAAGTTCCCCTGACTATTTTAGATTTATACATTTTCCCTTGGAAATTAACGAAAATGTCAGAAAACAGCCACATTGTCACAATGTTAACGAAAAGCACTTTATTCGGATCCACAACAAAATGTATTGGGGTCTATTCTGGACCAGAACACATTGTCCATCCAAGTTTCATGGAAATCTATTCAGTAGTTTTTGTGTAATCCTGCCCACAAACCAACAAAAAACATGCGTGATAATATAACCTCCTTGGCAAATATAACTTGATTGTACTTTACTATTTTTTACGCTTACATTTTTAGAACATTGGACTTTTTTTCATATTCTAGATTGACAAACATCACATGTTTTAATTCATTTGCCTCCCACTGTTCCCAACATTTTTTCAGAATTAAAGTATCGGAGGGACTTTTTTTATCTCCTCATTTTATATGTCGTCTCTTCTGTCTCCAGATTACCTCTTTGCCTCTGCATTTTCTAACTTTAGTCTTCAAAAGTACAATAGAAATAAAAACCTACTGTTAAGGATGAATTTTATATTAAATATAAATACCTGCACACTTTTAGTTTCGTATTTTGAAATGTCTTTTAATTCCCTTTCCTGATTTAAGGAGTAATTCTTCAGGAGGACGCTGTTATATGGAGCAGAAGCTGAAGCAAATTCCCCCACTGGGTCTCATTTCCATATGTATGTTCATCTCAAGATGGAGTCTATTAAGACTAACCCCTTGTTGCCTCGTTAGATGATTATGTGTGGCCGTATTAGTAAATTACCTACAGATTGAGATAATAAGTCGGGGGTCAGGGCGGAGAACATAATGAGGTGCTGGTTAAATTACTCATCAGAGATAAAAACACACAATACAAGACGGTAAATTCATCATGTGCAGGAACAATTGTCATTGTCATGCATCTGATCGTTCTGTGTTTCATATTAACAGACGGGGGTCCAGATATTTAAACTTTAAGGGGGCAAAATAATTAGTCTGTTTATAATGTCACCGCTAAAGATAACAGAACTCCAACTCTGCCTAAAAGCAACAGAACTAATTTTCCTGTAATTTCGTTCAAGCCGATTTTTCTATCAACATTTCGCCAACATCGCAGGCTGACAAATTGCCACTGGAGCACAATGACAATCCTCACACTTTCAACCCCGCCTCCGCGCGTTGAATGACAGAAAAATGAATTTCCTTTCACCGCCCGACTGCAGTTTTTCCCCTATTTTTTTTTTGACGCGGTGGCGTTCTGGCTTCGACGCTCCTCTCATGCAGACAGGGAAAAAAAAAAAAAAAAACACAGGCCAGCCAAACCTTCTGCCTGGCTAATCACAGGCCCAATATTTCCATAGCAGGCAATTAGCATCGTGCTTTTATGTGTGAAATGGCTGAGGCGAAAGAAGGAGCGAGTCGGGGAGAGAGGCACAGTAAAAACAGAGAGAGAATAAAAGAGCAATTAAGATGTTGGGTGAGCGGAGGACAGAGACAGGCAGTCTGCTGCCGTGTGATTTGAGGCTTGCAGGCCCAGTAATTAGCCCTTCATTGTGAGATAATGGACTTGGCCGGTCTTCCCGGTTCCCCGAGCTGCCCAGCCCGACTCGACCCGCGGAAGGTCAAAGGGCGCAATGTGCAGTTTGGCTCCTATATGTTTGTGTGTGTGTGTGTGACTGTAAATGTGTTGCTGCATCTTTCGAGACTCGCATCATCTGATGTTAAAGTCCAGAAACAGTAAAAAGGTTTAGAAGTGTTTGCATGTAAAAGTAATAATCTCTCTAAATCTGTAAAAGGTTGTCGGGGGTTAAGAGCGTGCCAGTGGCGGCGGCGCCCGGGCTTCTGAGGCGTTGGGAGTCATCGCTCTCCCGGCCTATCGCTCCTTTCTCCCGCCATCTTTAGAAGAGCGGTAATCTGTGAACCCTGAATCATAAGCTTTGGGTAAATCTATGTAATACGGGTAATTCGATGAAGCAGTATTTTCCTGGTGAGAGGCAAAATCCTGTTGACTATTCAAGGATTGAATCATCCAACAGTAATGCCATTAGACCAGTGCCACGGATTCCTCGGAAAATGCTGTTTAATTGCCAGTAACCAGCCATTGTTTGGTGACGGGTAAACACTAGCCGAGATTGAGGGTGTGTGTGTGTGTGTGTGTGTTTGGCGGGGGGGGTGAGCGAGGAAGCGTGTGAAAAAGATGGCCCCTTCGGCTTCAGCCAATCGCCATTGAGAGACGGATTTACTCGGGGCTCGATGGAGCCCGCGCTGCAAAGTGGCGGAGGCACTGGCTTAACTAAAGTCTTCAGGAGTATAAATGCAGAGTAACTCTTTTCCTTTTAATACAGGATTTGCTCAACAATGCGATTTAGGGGGGGGGGTGTCTATTCAGGATAGACATTTTTTTTTTTTGAGTGGCGAGGTTTTTGAGGATCAAGCCTTGTTGCTCACGTTTATTAGCGCGGGCCTGCACGGCTCAGGGATTGTTGGTCGCTGTAATCGTCGAGCAGTTTATCCATGTTTGTGTTTGGCTTTGCGTAGATACTCCCTGACACTAAGTCCCATTCTTTTCCACCTGTGTTGAAGATCTTTAAGAACAAAGACTACCTACACCCAGCCGTTCATCCTAAGCCACACTTAACGCCGGCTTCCCCAACAATAAAAATAACCGATATTAGCTGTCCGAATCAACGTGAACCGATCTAAAGCTACTTGAGGGAGTGCTGTTTTTTTTTTCTTCTTCTTTTACTTTTACTAGTTAATCCAATTCTCACCACACGGAGATTTTTTATGAGAATCTGAACATTTGAGGTGCATTGTTGTCCCTTTCCCCGCGGCCCCCTTTGCTCTCAGGCCCGTCCTGGAGGACGCAGATTGGAAGTGAGAGGTGTGGCGGCCGAGGCTCGCCTCCATTGTGAGCCGGTGCCTGGGAGACGAGCAGCGCTGCCAGACCAGACACTGATTGGGTTTGACACTGCGTCCAGGAGGCGAGAAGAAGCTTTTCTTTTGCTCTTTTTTTTCCCCTTCTTTCATGAGTAAAAGAGAGCCTTTTTTTTTTGTATGAAAGGCTCCTCCTCTGCTCTCCTCTCTCCTCCAACTCCCCCCTGGTTCTGTTGTGCTCCTCGGTTCTCTCTTTCACTCGTCTCTATACGTTCCTATATTGACTCTTTTCTCAGATTAAAACCAGCGGACTTCTGTTTCTTTTGTCTTCCTCTTTTATCGTCCCTCTCACTTGGATGTTGACCAGGAAATTTGATCCGCGAGCATCACAACATTAAAAACGTACTTTTGTCCTCTCTGAGCAACACCGCTTGTTACAGTAAAACAACCGAATCTGTCTCCTGCTAAGCCTGCCACATACTGAGCCCACTAGTATGTCCTACGGTGGACACTTTGCCACATAGGGATCCTTAAGCAGCGTGCCTCGGGCTATGATCACACACTGCTCGACGCTGGGCCTTTACACAGGATTTACCTCTCAATTTTCTAAGCTCGAGGTCCTTTTTGTTCACAAAGTGCTCAAGTGACACATTGTGGTCGTTATTTGTGCCTAACAATGTCGTTTTGAAGGAGCACTTTGGCAGTTTGGGAAATAGCCAGGTGATGGTTAGCTTAGCTTAGCATGTGGACAGGAAACAAAGGGTAAAGCCCGCTTATTGGAGGAGTCGGTAGTTTATATGCGGCCTTGCAGAGAGTTACATAAGATGTAGGTGTAAATATGAAGCTGCAGCTTGCAGCCAGTTAGCTTAAAGGGGCGATATGTAAGAATTTAGGTTGAAAATTAATTGTAATTTGATGTGTACTGTGCAGAAAAATCTATGGAAGTTGATGCTACTCCCCAAACTCCAGGCTGCTAACTGCACGGCTAACTGAGCTACGCAGCTAAAATACAGTTAGCAGCTACTTTGGAGATATGCTGCTTTGTTGTGAGTATGAATTTGACAGGTGACCAATTCTTAGAGTAAAAACTGCTCTTAAAGCTCAGTAATTAACACGTTATGTGTCTTTTGTTTAATCTGTACAAAAAAGAAGTATAGAAAAAACACTTTTTAGTAGTTTTACACTCCAAAGAAGATGCAAAGTGCTAATTAGTGCTCTTAAGAGGTGCTTGTAGGCAGGTTTTGTTACCTTTAGACCAGATCTGCCCAAAGTTGAGACCACTGAGATGCTCGATTTGGCCTGCTTGAAGTTTCCAGTGAAAAAAAAAAGTGATTAAAAGGTAGAAATCCCCTTTAAATGTGTCTGATCTATACTTGTTATTATGATTTTGTATAAACTCAGCATGGCAGGAATAAAAAGTCCAGTTGATTAATTGAATCATAGCAGCATTTTGGATCTTAACGAGCCCCGTTAGACAGAACCAGGCTAGCTGTTTCCCCTTGTTTCCAGTATTTTATGCTAAGCTAAGCTAACGTCTCGTGGCTGGAGCTTCATATTTACTATACAGACAGGAGAGTGGTATCGATCCTCTCATCTCACTCTCAGCAAGTTAAGTGAAGAAGCATATTTTCCAGATGTCAAACTGTGAACTACAAATCAGCCCAGAGGATTATGGGTAAGCGATCTTAAATATTGCTGTTGGACTTCTGCACGAGGAGAATGTGGGACGGTGGAGTCGCTTTGGTATCGATTAATCTTCCGTTCTGATCACCAAAGGGGAGCACAACCCTCTCGATCCGCTTAATGGAGGCGCTAATGACGAGCTCCATTAGTTTAATATATGCTTTTATCGCTCTGCCCTTAGATGACTGTAGCGTTTCATTAGACATGTCTGCCTCATATCTCACTTTGCACCCAGAGGAAACTGTGAAGGGATTAATTTTATGATGGACCCCCTGCCTCTCTCCTGCCTCCCTCCTCCTCCCTTTACTCCTTCCCTCCCTCCCTCCTCCTCCTCCTCTCCTCTGCTCTCCTCAGCTCAGCTCCCAGCCAGGAGACCCAGGAGGAATAGTGTCTTTGTCGTCCTGCCGTTTTTTCGGAGTTGAGGAACAAGAGGAGTTTAATCCTCATTGTCCAGGAGACTGCAGAGGGTGAGGGGGGGTCCTCCGGCTGTAAAATGATCCAACTGGCCTCAGCTAATCCCCTCCTAACCCCCCACTCCCGGGCCTGACCCCCCTCCCGGCCTTAATTCACGCCCCCCCCTCCCCAAAAAAAAACCTACCACAGTATCACACTATAAACACAAACACACATCCGAAAAATACATCCAGATCTGGGACTGGATCTTTAAAAACACAACATCAGGTGAATGACGGCTCCCGAAGTGAAAGTTAAAACTCCCCCCCTCACTTTCTCACACACACACACACACACACACGTGCAGGAAAACAAAGTAATTCATAGTTGTGCAGTAAGTGGTTTAGGGGGGTATGTTTAAGTGGGACTTAACTTAATCACCTACACATAGGCTTAATCAAACCAGTCACCCATCTTCTTCCACTCTGGGGATCCTCACCACCAGTAGAGGTGTCTAATCAACTGAGACAAGCCCCACACACACACACACACACACTTTTCTGCTATTATAACGTGTGTGTGTCAGTGTGTGCGAGGATGAAAACAGCCCAGGTTTTGTACGAGTATGTGTGTGTCAGTGACAGAAAAATGAACAACAAACAGCCTGTTAGAGTGATTAGGAGTGATGATGCGAGTGGACGTGTGTGACTTGAGCGAATACGTGTGTGTGTGTGTGTGTGTGTGTGTGTGTGTGTGTGTGTGGGTCGACAAAAATAAAAACTAAATAGCTTCGTTTTTTTTATTCATTGTTCTTCTCATTAGCTGGGGGATTATTTTCGAGATTAGGCAGGACAGGGCCGGACATCTATGTGACGTTAAGTCTTTCTCTAACAAGACGGATGCTCTCCAGTCTGCACAAATCTTCTCCCTTTGAATTTTCCCTACCTTTGCTCATGCAGACCCCTCCTTCCTTCCTTCCTTCCCTCCCTCCCTCTCTCCATCGCTCTACCCGTTCCGTCTTTATTTCTCCTCTGTTCCTCGCTCCCCTCCTCTCTTTCTTTTTTTTTCTTTTTTCCGCGCTCCTCCCTGAGTGACAGCTCAATACCCAGCTCTCCCAGGCTTATCTAGCCTCAGCAGATGGTTGACTTGGATCACTGTTCATACGCCACGATCTGGGCTGGTGATAAAGACTGTTACAGAGGGAATACGTGCTATCTCCCTCTCGCTCGCTCTTTCTTCCTTTCACTCCTTCTCCTCTCACCTCCTCTTGATCCGCACTCGTCGTTTTTTTTTCTTCTTCTTCCTCCCTCTCCATCCGAGTCTTTTCAACTCTCTCATGCTCTACCTGGACACGTCGACTCTCCTCCTCGCCCGTGTCCTCCACCTTTTTTTTCTCAGCTGTGCTTCTTTGTCCCACCCGCCTCCCCTCCTCCTCCTCCTCAATCCTCCCTTCTGTGTCTCCTCATCTCCCTCCATCCCTCCATCTCTGTGCATTGAATCTGGTGCTGCGTGATTGTCTCTGCCTCCCTGCTGGGCTGGCGCCTGTCTAAAGGGCCCCAGGACCCTCACACACTGAGGGTCTCCAGCCATGCCAGAGATGCCCTCTCTGTCCTCTCCTCTCGCCCCGTATCAGTTCATCTGGTCCCTCTTCATCTCCACAGGATGGAGGAAAAGGTCAAATCGTGTCTCTTTCAGCTCCTCTTGCTCCTTTTCATACATTCAATTTGATGTATTTGCCGTACATATTAAAAAAAACACCTTTATATGTTTTAAATTGCCCAAGCCAAGTACAATAAGTAGACAGGTAACCTTCAAAGTGCTGCAGCCGGAAGCTTTCCTACACTCACGTCCGCTGTTCTCTCGTCGTTTCGTTTACATGATCACTGCGTTTTAAACATCTGATGTGCACTTCACAGGCTGGAATCGGCCATTTTATGTATACTTCACTTGGTCTGGATTGGTCATTTGATGTCCTTCCTCGCATGCTTTTCATTCTACACAGAACGAGCAACAAAGCAAGAAGGAGGAAAAAAAAGGGGGTATAGCTGCCGCTGCACAGATGAAATAAAGGGGGGGACTGAGGAGTGCCGGGAGCGATACGAACGAGGACGTACGGCGACTGGCAAACACATCACTCGCAGCACCATACGTTAGACCGGCCCTGTGTGATGTGAGCCAGTGTACTGTGAGAGGGAGAGGACATGAAAGCAGGCTGTGACTCTACGGTGTGTTTCTCTCGTGGAAGACGCAAAGAAACGATGTTGAAATGTATCGAATAATAAGCAGCGTGGTGCCAACATGGGCGCACAGGGAGCTGCCATCCCATATGTGGTGATTCACTGGTGGCTCTCTCTCTCCTCGACACTCCAGACAATTTGCAGCCATCTTAATCTGAACGGTGGAATCTGGCAACCACACAGGAGCACCTGCATCCGTCCAGCCTGACCCGCTTTTGTTCTGGTCCGACCCCCTAACTTTAGCCCCTAATTAACCCAACAGAAACTAATTAAATACAGCTCTAGTGGACCAGACGCCAGACAGAAGAAATCAAAAAAAAGAAGGAGGAGGAGGAGGAGGAGGAGGAGGAGGAGGAGGAGGTAGGGAAGTGAGGGAGCCAACGTGACAGGAGAAGAGGGGGAGAAAAGATCCAAATGTTGGCCTCCAGCCTCCTGAGGCCGGTTCAGAGAGATCCGAAGGAGGGTGTCACTGTCACAGTCTGGTGTGTCCCGAGCGTGTTGCCGCTCTCCACGCTGACCTCATACTTCTTAACACGCCGTCGGTTTTTCAAGGTATTTTGGGTTTCCTCCTCATAGATGAGCGCGGCTGCCAACTGCTGTAATCACAAGCACACCAGTCACATGACGCAACTGACGCCCTGGAGATATTTGGAAAAGGGTAAAGACAGGATGGGGAGAGCCACGGAGAGACAAGAGCGGCGGAGAATGAAAGCAGGAGGTGGTGGTGGTGGTGGAGGAGGGGGGAGAGGAGAAAAGGAAGGTACGGGACGGGATTGTGAGAAAGAAGATATATAAATATGGGTTCAAACCAGCCAAGTGTCTCTGGCAAAGGCGCTGCTGCTCCTAGTCCCAGGCACGGCTCGCTAAGTGATAGAGAAAGTAATTAAGAGAAGCCTGTTCAAGTAGATAGGCCTGTAAAGGAGATTTGAAGAGGGGGAACTGATTGTGCATGTCTGATTCCAGCTCTTCAGAGAGTTCTCAGCCCCAAGGCTTAGCTTTCAAAGGGCCGTCTCTCTTCCCGTCTATCTCTCCGTCTCTTTCTCGAACATACATCTACAAACAAAACACAAAAAAAAAATGACTCACCCTCTTTTACACATATCAAGCACACGTATGTTCAAAGGGGGGAAGCGGAATGTAGGACAGAAAAGAGAGAGAAGGTGTCTCTCTCACCACGTGACGGCTTAATCAAGACATCAGACGTCCTCTTTTTTTTTATCTACAGGAAGTAAAGAAGTGCTATTGTACTAGAAAGTTCACACCGTGTCTTTTTGCAAACGACTCTCTGTGATGTGGACGTCCGAGAGGGCGAGATAGAGCAACACTGCCACCTAGGACGGGTTCTACCACCCTGCAGAACCAAAGTCAGAGGAGTCCCTCAGGTTAACTCCAGGTGACGCTGACTTGGGTCTCTTTTTCTTCCTCATTGGCTTCAGTAAAACAGACAGAAGGGAAATAAAAAATCTTGCCAACAAGCAAAGCTCGCAGTGTTTCAGATTTACCGATAAATAAATATTTGTTCACTACTGTTTGTTTGCAGTTTTAAACCTTATACAGAACTGAACAGGATGAGCACAAAAAATATGTGTTTATTTCTTTTCCTCGTGTCACCTGATGATGAGTTTTATGAGACTTAAATTAGTAGAAGTGAGTCTTTTAGGGAAGATTTTTAAAAACAAGAAAAGAGCAACAACTCACTGATAATGCTCTTGATACCACGTTGTGAGTATTTGTTGTCTTAAATAGACACATTTGAACTTGATAATTGATCTAAATAACTTATTCTTAAAAGGGATCTTTTATTACGCTTCATATATATGTTTTGATGATTAAAGCAGTCAAAAATATGGTTTATCTGAAGGGAAATCATTCTTACTTCAGAGAGATTATCAGCGTTTTCACCTCCATCCAAGTAAAAGCGACACACACTGAGTTTGTGACCGGCTGAGATTTATAATCACAAAGCTTTTACGGTCGTATTTGTTGTATTCAGTTCCTTCAAAACATGATTAATGCTGTGTGACAGTGTGGGAAGCAGCTACACTAATGTAGTCAAACGCTTTGTTAACACTTGAGTTCAGTTGTTTCAGTCTCTGTCCACTGCAGTGAAGAGTCTCAGTGATGGAAAATAAACAGAGTTTTGACATCAATCTGCTAATAATTCATATATAACCTACATTCGTCAGATACAGTAAGTGCTGAAGTGAAAAGTGCAACAGACTAATAATACTTGCAGCCTGCAGGTGCTCCAGGATGAAGTGGATCCTGCCACCTAAACTGATCTACTGGCGACACCTGCTGGAGAAACTACAGTGTGGTAGTTGCTAAAGAAACAAAAACATGGCGCCCTCTGCTGGTGAGAGAGGAGAGTGTTTCACAAAAGCTTCCAGGGCACATTTGACAGTTTCATTGTTGAGTTCATATCAGACTTCAGTACAGTTTATGTCAGGATAGAATGGAAGTTCAAACGTACAAAATGAAAAACAGTTTCTGCATAAAACTACAGAATCTTTTCACAAAACTAAAATGAAACATGTGTCTTTTATTGTCATTTATTTATTTATTTTGCTGCAGAAAATCCTGTAAGGAAAAGAAAAACCGTTTATTTCTCACTTCAAGAAAGAAATAAAGGAGTAAATTGATTGGAATATAAATGATAGATTACATATTAATGTAAAAATCATTATTCTTGTGTTAACCTCATCATGACCTCTGGCCCAATTATTCCACCTTTCATTGACTTTATTCACCTTTCTGACAACCTAACAATATATTTTTTTATTACATTTTATCACGTGTGCTTCTGTTAATAAACAAGGGGAATAAAACTAAACTAAGACAGTAATCTACAGTAGTTAATTGGCCCTGCTGTCTGAAAAAAAAACCCTGCATCTGTCATGCGTTACTCCACTGTCGTAAAACGTTCCTGTCTGCTGTTGCAATGGCGTTTGCTGCGACAGCACTTTGCGGCAGCTGGGAAATCGAGGAGAGAGCAGCGACAAACGTCGCCAGCGGATACGCTATCGCCTCAAAACCCCTCGGATTTATGTAATATTCGGTAAACTAACTTGTATAGTGATTGTATATCCCTTCGCCTTGTGGATGAGATTGTGTTCAACGTTTTCCAAGCGTGAATCTCCACCTTAATGCGGTGGGATGGCCACAGTGCCGCCTGGGCCTAGTAGCGCACTGCCTGCATCCCCGGCTGAAATTCCTCCTTTCCCCGGGGCTGGGAGCGGGGAGCCGGCGGGGGGAGACGGACAGCCGGCCGGCCGCAGGGAGGGCTGCGCGCCTGCCGATACAGGGAAGAAGTCGCAGCCGGTAAGCGAAGTCCAAACGTCGGTCAAGAATAAGCAGAAAAACATGCTAGCTCGAGCTAGCCCGGCAGCGCTGCACCTCAAAATGCAAGCCCGAGAGCAGCAGCAGCTAAACGGCTTGGTCAGCCCGTCAGAGGACGCTGACAGCCACCAGCACGCAGGAAACCGGCCTGACAATCCAAGACCGTCCGTGGACAACTGTGACAGCAGCAGCAGCAGCGGCAGCAATGAGGAACAACCCGCTAGAAACAATAGTGAGCATTGCCAGCACGAAGGCCACAGCCCCTTCTCCAAAAACGGCCGTCACTCTCCTCTGGTTAACAATAGCATGAACGGGATGCCGGGTTTCACAAGAACTGAGGCGGCCCACAGCCACCCAGGGGACGGAGGGAAAGGGGAGTTTGACCACATGGAACCGCCGAGACCGCCGGCCGTCGAGCCCCAGGACGGCGCCGGGCCCGGCGGAGCGGCGAGCCCCGCTGACCCGCAGCTGCAGCCGCCCTCCGCGGAGCTGGCCCGGCTCGACCTGAGCTGCTCGCCCGGCCGAGCGGAGGAAGAAGACAGCCACGGCATCCGCTATGTCCGCTACGAGTCCGAGCTGCAGATGCCGTGGATCATGAGACTGATCACCAAGGACTTGTCTGAGCCTTATTCAATTTACACGTACAGGTACTTCATCCACAACTGGCCGCAGCTCTGCTTTCTGGTGAGTACAACCCTGACACCATCTCAGTGCGGAGACACAAGACTGTGTTCACCTTTAGAGAGTGAGTGTCAGACCTTTGGATTACCTCAGGTAGCGTGCCATTATTTGGGGACTGGGTGTGACTGCATGCTCACCTGTCAGTGTGTCTCACACTGGCAGCTAAACATAGCACTGATAAACACACATGCACAGCTTAAACACACACATGTAAATGCCTTCACTGGTTGGCACGTTGGTTTGCAGTTTGCATTGCAGCTACAACACTCACTTTTTCCACCACAAAGCCTCCAAACTTGCTGATTTTGTGCATATCGGTCAGTCCAGGTAAGAAGAAGCTGAGCTGACAGGACAGTATGTGGAGTTCATCACTCATGTGCAGGAATTTTAAGAGCAAGCGATGTTTTAAAGCCTTTTTTTTAGGAGTAATGTGCTTTAAGTGGGCGTTTCCTCGTGCACCCACAGAGTCCAGCGAGGGTTCACCACTTTGAAAAAACACATTGTCCTTTTTTTTCGTTGTTTATCCTCGGAGCCTCAAGGTTGTAAACTTCCAGTTCCAGTTTTTCTGGAAGGCTGCATGTGACATAAGAGGAAGTGTCGTGAGATAAAGGTCAGAGGTCGGATCAGAGAGCCGGCAGGATGACGGTGACTGTACAGGAACTGTTGCGAGGCTTTCAGTGACCAACCCCCCAAAAGACCCCTAACAAATGTGTGTGTGTGTGTGTGTGTCTGTCACAGGCCATGGTGGAGCAGGAGTGTGTCGGAGCCATAGTTTGTAAGCTTGACATGCACAAGAAGATGTTCCGTCGTGGCTACATTGCCATGCTGGCCGTGGACTCGAAACACAGAAGGAAAAGCATCGGTGAGCTCACGACTCCTTCATGTGACGCGCAGAATCATAATGTGGAGCAGCCGCGTCATTCTGTGCTTTCTTTGACAACCAAATCTCTTTTATGCAAATGCAACATTTTAGATAAGTCGCACACTCTTGAGTTGATGTGTAACACTGTGACATTGTGCACCTCCTGCCATTTCTTCTTCTACCGGATGTCGAGCCAGAAAAAACAGTAGTTTCTTAAAAGTTTTTGTGTTTGTGTGCCGTCGCTGACTTCAGCTCTTCTGTTTCAGGTACTAATCTGGTGAAGAAGGCCATCTACGCCATGGTGGAGGGCGACTGTGACGAGGTGAGACGCGCAATCAGTCAATTCACACTTCCTTTTGTATTATAAATACACGCAGAGGATCATGTTAAATATCTGCAGATAAGACACACTTATGTGTGTGTTTGTGCCAACATGAGCGGATTTTATTCTGACGTTGTGCCAGCTTGTTAAACGTAGGCAGCATATGAGAGGGACAGTCTTGGATTTACCAAACCAGATTGTTCTGTCAAAGACAAAAGAAACTGGAAAATGAAGTTAAACGCATAAAATGACAACATATTCGAAAACGATTGAAAACAAACCTCTTGTGTGTTTGGTTCTTGTGTTTTTAGTTCGGTGTTGGCTCGACATCAGAGCCTCAGTGAGAGAATGAACCAAAAAAAAATGCTGCTAGTGTTTCAAGGCCCACTTTTCCTTCCCCCGTCCTTCACGTATCTCAGTGTGCTGGTTACCTTGGTTTGATTGTCAGCCACTCTGAACCCTTTCAGTATCCGTCCTCTGCGGCAAACTGCTTCTCTCGCTCTGCTTCTTGCTGAATAGCTGCACACACAAAACACACACAGTGGATTTCAACATATTTTGTAACCTCCAGATGTTTGAGATTCAGTATGATCGTTTCTCCAACATCTTTTTGCGGGCTCTGCTGGTGGGATTGTGTGCAGACGAGGCCTCCGGGTACATTCCCCCCCCCTTTTTTTTTAATCAATCAATCAATCAAGCTCCTGCAAACACTGACACTGTGTTGCAAGCTGCATTTTTTCTCAGCTGTGGTGTTTTTGTATCAGCATTGTTCAATTCAGAAAAATAAACACGGTAACCTCAATCCTGCGAGCTGAGAAAGCAGACTGAAGCGACAGCAATAAAATAAGAGTTTAAAGACTTATTACAACATTTAGTTGGTTGAAACTGTTTAATTTCTCGTCTGCAACTTCTACAACTTAAACCTCCACTTAATCTTCTGGCCACTGAAGTAAATGAACAAACACCGTCTGCGTGCTTGTATTCTTAACTCCCCTGATGTAGCTGTTGGTATGAAGCCCGTCGCTGGGCACGATTCCCGTCTTCCTCCTGCTATCTGCATGTTACTGTTTTTAAAATCCCCTTCGCCATGTTTAACAAAAACTTCCTCCGAGATAGCAACCAACTGCTCCAACTGCTTTCACCCTTATAGCAGGAAATAAGCCAGTTTAATGCCAGCGCTCGCCTCCCCATCTGTACAACGATTCCCCTCCGACACTATTTGGCAAGCAGGGACACAGTCGCTGCATCTTGGGGTTTTTTCGCTCTACACCTGAGAAAGAGTTGGTGCAGCTACACCTTCCTCCAACACCGACAGAGCGCTGTGGATTAAATGCGAGACTAACATGTTCATTGACACCGTTGGCTTCATCATACAGCTTTTTTTCTGACGCTTCCCTCCTCAGCTTATTGTTGGTTATCGTAAAACCCATCGCTGCTAGTGCGTCAGCTCAACAAAGTCACTACATTCAACATATATATTAATTCTGGTCGACTGCACTGATAAACTTCATCAGCATTGTATGAATTCGTTTGGCTCGAGACTCGAAGGTGACGGAAAAATCTGACCTGCGGGTTTTAAATGTCAGACCTCCGCGAACAAGAAATATTGCTAAACCGCCACAATCTTGCAACTGCGTTACAACATCATAACATAACTGTGGCTCAAAGTATGTAGCGAAAGGGCAAGAATGTCTAAATGATGCTTGATTTCAAAATTCTAGTGAAATCTATGAAGACTAATAGTTGCTGGGAAATGAGAACTAACTTGTGTACACATTGGGAAATGTTCCTTAACAAAGAGCACAATGTTTATGTAAAATACTCAAACCTCCCGTTTGGATGGTACGTTTCAACACCGACTCACAGCGGATCAACATTTGTTCTCTGGTGACCCGCAGAAAACCTTAATTGAAACTTTCTTTAAAGAGCCTTTCTGTGTCAGTGAATAATTTCTATAATACTCCTTATTTCTCGTCTTCCGGTGTTTTATTTAGATTAAAAATGTTGCTATATGTGTTTTTAAGAGATGTCACAGCAGGAAAAACACCGATACACATAATAAAATAAGTGTTGGCTGAACTTGGCTGCGTCAGTTGATGGTTGACACCATTATTCATGATAATTTGCTGCATCCAGTCAAGATATCTGCTCCATGACATACATAGCATACTGTAGCAGTGGGAAACATGTCAGAGTCAGACATGAACAACTTCAAAACTGTCTTTTTATACACGAAGCATGTGTTTATTTAAGGCACGTAGGAATAGAACATGAGGTATTTTGGTGTAGTTAGCAGCTAGCTTACTCATTGAAGCTATTCTTGACCACCAGCAGCTGAACTACGCTCAGTGATCTCATGTGCCTTCAGGCTGAATGCTGCAGTTGCATGAGTTTCATGATTCTGCACTAAACCAAGCTGACTAGTTCTCTAGCTAACAAGACACAACATGAAACTAGGACCGGTTTAAGAGGGGTGGGGGGGGGGTTGAGTCTATTTTCTTTACTTGGGCAAACTTTCCTGCGTTAGCGTTTTGTAAATCGCACTGAACAAGCAGAGATAACATTGACATTCATCCCATGATAGGAAATGGCTCATTTCCAATAATATTCCTTGCTGACACTTGCACAATTTCTGTTAACACCCACAAACAGTCCACAGGATCTGAGACAGTAGGAAACCTTATAAGAAAGTCATCCACTCATGTTTGTAACATCGTACTGACGCGGCCGTGTTTTATTCCCCCCCCCAGGTTGTATTGGAGACGGAAATCACCAACAAATCAGCCCTGAAGCTGTACGAGAACTTGGGTTTTGTCAGAGACAAGCGGCTGTTCAGATACTACCTGAACGGAGTGGACGCGCTGCGGCTCAAACTGTGGCTCCGCTAGAGGAAAGAAGAGGGGGACGGGGGAGGACGGGACAGCGGGTGCTGTTCACCTCGTACACTATCAGCTTGACAGCCTCAGCTCTGCCCTGGTCATTTCACTCTAACACACACACACACACACACACACACACACACACACTCACACACACACGGGAGTATGCACATAGGTATGCATAGACACGCAGACACACCCTCTTTTTGTCCTTGACCTCTGAACAACTGATGTTTAGGCAGAACCGGACTGACATCCCACGTCATGTTCTCATGAAGGGGCCCCTGACACTGTCTGTGACGAGGAGGGGCGGCGAGTGAGGGTGGCGGTCTCTGGGACGACCTCCACTGGGGACAAGGTGACCTTTTTTTTGACCTTCAAAGCTTGGAAGCCGCATCGAGCGCGACGCGTGAGGCAGCTCCTGCGAGGACGTGCGTCCGGAGAAAAGAAAAAAGAAGCCCCCCCCAGAGGACGCGGCACCACACCAAATCCTCCTGCAGAACACGGACTTAACAAAAACAACAGCAGTGAAACAGGAAGCAGGGCGGTAAACACAGACTGGGAAGAAAATATTTGTGGAGTTTATTTTTGTGTTTCTTTTTTAACCTTGTAAGTTGGACGGTTGATGGAAGAGCTATAGTATGAGTGTGTGTTTGTACCGCCTCATGTTTGTTCTCTCTCTCTCTCTTTTCTTTTTTTTTTTCAGCCCTGTTTTTGTGTGCACGTGTGCCAGTGAATGTGTTTTCGTGTGAGTGGAATTTGCGCGTACCGTTGTGTGTTTTCGTCCCCCCCCCCATCCTGTCCATCGGGGCGCGGCCGCTCCCTGCTGCTGCTTCCATCACCTGCCTCAGCCTCCAGGACTGAAGCCTGTAAAGATATGCATGCATTTTATTTTAATGTGAGTGCGCGGGGGAAGCGTGAAGAGTGCGTGTGTTGATGAACCCAGTCTGAGGAAAACCCTCCGAGCCCCATCCCTGCGTTTGGTGTAAGCATGTCGGTGCAGAGAAACAAATCGCTCCATTAGCACCTCAAACTTTGCCCACCTGGTTGGATCTGCCACTTTTTTCCGCTTCAGTGTCCTTCGCTAAATTTCCCCCGACAGTATGGGTGAGGGTTTTTTTCCCCCCCACCCAAATGCACTGCCAGCTGCTGCGAAATTCCCCAAATAGGAGAAAATAGAGTCTCACAGGAGGTGCGTGCAAACGCGTCCTCGCCGTCTGAGTTCGCTCCTTTTTGTTAGATCACCTACCGCTCCTCATTGCAAGTGCCACTCAGTTTAAGCAAATGCAGTGATCTGCCCACCTACAGGTGTCACGCAGCAGTGCCGGCCCGGTTCTGGTCTGCGCTCGGCATCAAACCGGATGCGAAATTATTATGCTGGATTCCTGTTTGAGGACGGTGTGTGTGCGCAGCGTGCCTGCCTGCCTGTGGGCGTGTGTGTGTTTTATCTCTTGATAAAAAAAACGGAAAAAAATAGACAAGTATTCTTAGCAGATTATATTTTATTCTTGTGTTTTTTCGCTTTCAGTTCATTTAGATGATCTACTTTTTACACCTGTGTAACCTCACGCCGCCGCAGAGGCGACTGAGTCCACGACGCACTTCCCAGGTGCCCTAACTCAATGCACAACCAACCTCGCTAACCATTTTAAAAGATCTTTCCAGCCCGGAACTCGTCTCCTAGTTTGCACCCCGGCGTTCTAAATCCACACTAATTATGGCAGAGAAGGTTCGCTTCAACCGCTTTTTGTTTTTTCTCTTTTGAAAGTAAAACGAACAAAAGGTCAGATGCACTTCTTTGGAAATTGCTGCAGTGTGTGTGTGTGTGTGAGAGTGTGTGTGTGAGAATGTGTGTGTGCGTCTTGTTATTTTGACAACAGTGTGGCTCTGTTCTGTCAGACTTTAATTTTCTCTTCTTTCAGAGGCCCCAGCACAGGAACATCAGAGCCTTTTGAGGTGCTGTGTTTTGCTCCAGCCTTATAGGGACAACAGGAAGGAATAAATCACACACTTATTATTTGTTTTTTTTAGCTGTCACAGATTCGAGTAAGTGCGATAGAAAAAGGAGACAGCTTGGCTGGCAGTCGAGGGGAGAATAAACCCTGAAGCGAAAATTAGTAAAATGCAATTTTTTTTAAGTGAACGTTTGTTTTTCCTTGTAGCACCTGAAAAATTATGCAAGTGTGCTTTTTATCCTGCTGCAATAGTCCGAGTAGGAAGCACTGCGAGACACTGTGCCAAGTGGCTCAACTAAAATAATAATCTGCTACAAAATATTGACAACAGAACAAACAGAAGCGTCTCGTCTCTGCGGGTGACACTGCAGGACCGCCATCGTGTTTCGGGTTTATTCTCCTTTCTGAGAGATTTCATCCCGGGAGCCGAGGACTGAAAGGAGAAAAGATGTTTACAGAGTTTCCACCCACAAACAAAAAACAACAAAAACAAACAACCCGTCTATGTGAGTTTGTGTCTGTGTGCATTTGGAGCAATGGATCAGATGACCTATATTTGTTTTTGTTTTTCAGATTTGTATACGAGTGTTCGATTCATTGGATATATTGAGAGCATGTTTTTTTTTTTGTGAATCATCTGTTGGGATGGGGGCGGTTTGGGTTGATTTATCAGATTTGATTCTTATTTTTTAATTTCTGTGCTACTTTGGCCCATCGAGAACTGTAACGAGAAATCTGAGCAGCTCAAAGTGGGCAAATGAAAAACAGTTCCTGGCCCCTGAACACCCAACTATTAACTTTTTACAGCTCATCCGACACTGTTTATATTTCAATTATCACCCCGTGTAACTTCCTCCTGGTTTATGTTGGAGGTTTAGACCTTCTGTCCCCGTGTTGGACACTCGTTTCCCCTCCTCCGCGTCCTCTCGCTGTCCGGGCCTTTTTTTCTTCTTCGACACAGTGACGACTGACGGATGACAGGACAGGATAACAGCGTACACACTGAACCTGTCTCGCTCTTTCAAAACCAGCTGTCAGTATGAGAAGTTTTTGAAGGAAAAGGGTTTTTTTTACCTTCCCTCTATTTTGTTGTTTTACTCATGTGAAATTTTGGCAGTTCCATTTGGTATATGGGCATTACAGCCTGTCGCAAAGAGCCCGAGGGCTCGGTTTAGACCACGACCACAGACTGAAGGGCTTTTGTCATCACTCTCACCATGTAGCCACGGCTCTCGGTGTCGCATAGTTTCACTCCGCTCTCTCTGACGATGCGTTTGGAAATAAGATTTGACTTGACATGCCAGTTCAGTGTTTGCAGATGTCAGATCCTGGACGTCCAGGTGGCTCATTCTAACAGTCACAACCCCACTTTTCTGTCCTCACCCGGGGCGACGTCTGCCATCTTTACATTGAGTGTTACAATCATAAATCCCCCCCTAGAAACCAGTTTGTTGGTCAAATAAACACGATGTATCTTGGTCCCTTACAACCAACCGACCGACCACAGGGGCTTCCTGCAGTGTTTTCGGGGCGGGACAGCGCCGCCTCCACCGCCATCCACGAAGTGTGCAAAAGGGGAGAGCAAAAGGTTTTTTTTTTTTGGTTTTTTTTGCATGTCGAGACTTCTGTTTCCCCCTGTTCCTCTTCCCCGTCCCCTCTCTTGATTTTGATCTGGAAATGTCCGATAGCTTTTATTTAATGTGGAAAAAGAACACAGAAATAAATTATTTGATTTTTTTAATGCTGTAAACTTGGGTGATCGTGTCTTCTGTCTGGAAAACGGTTGAACTGAAAAGTGTAATTCACACTCGGTGGCTGTACGGTAAGAACGAGTCGCGATCAGACATCTAAAAGAATCGTTTATTTCATCACATCTGGTTTCATATCTACATAAAGAGACAAAAAAAAGTGTCCACTATTTTACACCACACTTACCCTAAAACAGTATTATTGCATATAAACAGGCAGTTGTACATTAAGCGTAACAGATGGCTCATGAAGTTACAGAAAATATATTTTTCTTTGAACTTAAAGACAATCGTCGTTGGTGTCACGAACGAGTCGTGTTCAGATATTTCTGTCATCTTTTCTTACTGAACTACATAAATGTGAGGACTCGATCTGACAACGACTCGCTGCTTCTCAGCGATGTCACATTCTTGTGTCGGACGTGTTGACCAAAACATCCACTTTAGTCCATCTGTCCTTTGTCTGAAACAGATTCACACATGAAAACAGCTATTGCACAAAATGAGTTGATTAAAAAAACAACAAAAAGAACTTGATAAAATATGAGCTTCTTCCTCAGCGTCTGCAGTGTTTGTGCTTCTGCAGCCAACAGAGAAGTTTCTGTCACAGCTCTTTAATAAAGAAACAACTTGCACGTGGCAAAGGAATTCATATTGTACATCAACATCTGTTTCATGTTACAAACATCTGTAGGATTATGGCATTTTGTATGTGTACCTCACAGCAACTTATGAACAAATACCTTTTGAATAAAACATTTACATTTCCACAAAATTCACATTTAAACGAAG
Organism: Diplodus sargus; assembly: GCA_903131615.1. Lineage (NCBI taxonomy): Eukaryota > Metazoa > Chordata > Actinopteri > Spariformes > Sparidae > Diplodus > Diplodus sargus. The sequence goes on from CAEMYA010000010.1 coordinate 10,893,250, forward strand.
CGTTAATTGAAATTAACCGTACGTGAAGGTTTCTAAAATGTGCTGGATAATCTTGCTCGATGGGAATGTTTAAGCATTTTGGGAAGCAGGTTGACTGGCTTTCCTGCCGGGAGTTTTAATCTGTCCGAGCTAACGTTATAGCCAGGTGAAGCGTAGCTTAGCATAAAGACTGGATCTGGGGGAAACAGCTAGTTTAGCTCTGCCAACAAGCACACCTGAAGCTCACTCATCATTAAAAGTTGTTAACGAGCTGAGACAGCAGGAAGTTACAGCTCCCAGTCAACTATGAATTGTTGTTTTTACATTTCTTTTTGCAGATTACAGGCAATTTTCAAGATTTGGCCAGAATTTTAGTTTAATACATTCAAAAAAAAAAAACGTAACGTGAAGAAACAGTGTCGACATTATTTTAAAGATGTTAAAGTACCGTGTTTCAGAGGTGTCTACGGAAGTTAGGATGCTAACCAGCTATTCCTCTCCTGAATGACAGTTTGTATCCGAAGAGGCGATTGTGCGATGACTCTTCTTAAAGTCAGCAAAGAAATGCATGAGAGCAGCAAATCTTAAAAGCTCTCTTCGCATTTTTAGTCCAATAATTCTACAAAATAAACCCACAAGCATCCATAAAGTCCACATTATTATTAGCAAACTTTACCCGCTTATTTATCACCGTAAAACAATTTGTTTAAAGTCGACAGGAACAAAAAACAAACTTAATGTCAGCTAGTGGCTACAGCCATAGATAGCTACAGCGAAGAGTAAAGTGGCAGCAGTTAGCGGTGCTATGCTACCATCAATCCGTTTGCAGGGATGAGTGAGCTTTGGTGCCTTTGGACCGCCTTCCCCGGCTGGCGAGGTTTATGCTAAGTTAAGCTAACTAGCTGCTAGCTCTGGTTAACGGACAGATACGTGAGAGGTATAAATCTTTTCCTCTAATCCTCAGTGAGTTTGAATTTCCCAAAATGTTTCAACAACTCCTTTTAATGTCCTAGATGTGTAGCAAGAAATAAAATGCTAGCCTATTTACACACACACCACTGACTCCAAGTCAGCTTACGAATACACTGCACATATTTACATCGTTAATGTAATGTAACTCTTCTACAGCCCTTTTTTTATTTTATTTTAATAGTTGACAGGAAACCCGCTGGTGCACACTTTCCCCCTAAACAAGCACCGCTCTCATCCTGCCGATACCCTGCTATCACGTTGTACTTTTTACGAGCAGCAATATATCTATTTTTTTAGTTTTTTACGTCAAAGTGCATCACACCACCCCCGCCGAAGCCGTTACAGTCAACATCACCTGACGACATTCAGAAAAGTGCTCACGTTGGTACTTGTAGAAAATGGGGGGGAATACAAAGCTGACCTTTGTGCAGCCTGTGCAAATTGTGCCCTACACTCTGTCACACTCTGTGGATCAGATGAGTCATAGCCAAACAGCCCGGGGTGATTGAAGATGCGGTAGTCATAGCGATGGGAGTGTTCGACCGAGCCTCCTTCACAGGGAGCGTCAGCCATTGGTCACCAACGACCCAAAAAAAAGGGTCTCATCAGAACTCGTCCTCGGAGCTGTCAGCCAGCAGCATGGCCTGGTCCTGACGGCTGGTTCCGGGCTCTCGAGGTTGCTGAGGAGAAAAAAAAAAGGGCACACTGAATACTCAATACAAGGCTGATCCTCTGCAGAATGTGAAAAGAAAGTAATAAGAAGTGGTATTGACCTCTGGCTGTCTGACCTTCCTCCTCTGGTGTTTGAAGCTGTTTCTCCTCTTGCGGTGAATCATCCTGATGCTGTAGAGGGCGCCGACGATTAGCAGGGCCCCAGTGATGCCAATGCCCACAGGGGCCAGCATCCCAGACACGTAACCCGCCTGCCGAGGGTGGATACGCAAAGGTCAAACCTGAGCAGAGTCGTAAGCACGTCTAATCCAGGTAAATCCATTTAATCTCTCTCGAAAAACCCCAAAACTGGTAAGTTTTTAGTAACTGTCGCAGGAGTGAACGGTTCATTTGTCACGGACTACTTTCTGCTGCGGAGGGATGCAGATTGGGAGCTCTGGTGATTATTTATGGCAGCAGGATGGGGCGGGTGTGATTGAGTCAAAATAAACAACAGTGCCTATTTATGTGATAATGAAGGAACATGTCATCCGGTGCAACAATGCGGCTCACTGATGTGTTTTTCAGATATTTTAGGACAACAATGGAGCCGTTCAGCACAGAGGAACAAGATACATCAGGCTTAGGATGAAAAGGAAATACCTGTGCTTTGGATCAATGTATTCATTTGCTTATTTTCATGGGGTTAGTCAGCAATTAAACATATTGTCAGCTCTATTCTAATCACCATTTAGGGAAAGAGTGAAAGAAACAGACATTTCTTGATGGACAGCCAAGACTTTTCAAGGACAGCAGAGGGCAGTCTTACCTTCTCTCTGATCAGCTCGACCCAGCTCCGCACTGGAAGTAAAAGAAACAAAGACTTATTAAGGAAACATCAAACACCAAATCATTTCTCTCTAAGCAGTTTACATGTTTCTGTGTGAGGGTATGAGTCGTCTTTATCTTTGACTCTGGGGTGAAACAATGTACGCGTACTCAGCCCCTGGTTGCGTTGAACCCAGACGGGAGGCGGAGGGATGAGGCTGTACGGAGGCTGCGTCGAGGATGTTTTAGGTGTTTCTGTTAGATCCTCGTCGCTCTCGTCCTCCACCGATTCCTCAGAGTTCTCATCGTCCTCATCTTCATCCGTCTCCTCTGCAGGGGGGAAGAAAGCAAAAACGATCCACTCAGCAGCACGAGAAGAGGAACAAGATCACATTTATGATTAAGAATGAAAAATGTAAAATAATCCTAATTAAAATCAAATCTTTTTATCCCATCGGCAGTGAATCTTGCCTTACCCTCAGACTCCATCTCCTCTAACCCCGATGTGGACTTGTGCGCCGGATGGTGGGTTGCCATGGTTACCGTTGTCATAGCATGCTGGAGGGAGGAGAGGGAGAGGCCGCCGGTGGTGGGCAAGCTCTCCTTGATGTTCGCTGTCCTCACGGCACCTGCGTGTCCCGAATCACACGGCACAAGGAGACAGTAAAGAAAAGTACAACTCACAGCTCATTTAATATGTAATTATTTGATTTGGGCACAGAGAGTGGAGCTCCTGTCGGCGCTGGGTTAAGGAAAATTGAAAAAACTAAAAACAAAAGAGCATAATAGTTCTCCTGTAATGTTGCATGGCCTTGGTGTAAGATTGCACTCTTGACAGAAAGCTCTTTGGTGCCCCTGTGGTAGATAAAACATGGTTAAGTGCCCTTCCAGGTGACAAACATGGTGACTGCCCTTCTTATGACTTCCTGTGTGCCCTCTTAATTATTTCACCCTTGTCCCTCAAACATCCTGATTCTGTCACTGGTCTGAGTTAGTCAGACTAGACATATTAAACTAAGTCACTGTGCTACCATCAGATGAAGAGTGAGGTGCCTTTTTGCTCTCACCTCTCTCAGAATGATCCTCCAGCTCAGTTCCGGCATGCCGCGGTGAAACAGATGGACCCGACGAGCTGATTGGCTCCAGCAGCTCGGCACCAGACGTCTGCCAAGTTGAAGTCCAGTCTGTCATGAGCAGGGGCGGGGCATGCGAGGGACCGTCGCTGTCCGTCTCCACCGTGTCCAGCTGGTCCGGGTCCATCTCTGACGGAGGCATGGCAGCGGGAGGCTGAGCGCTGCCGGGCACCAGCGTGACCGCTGCCTCCGCCAGTGCCCCCTCTGATGTGACGTCTTCAGAAGGCTCGAAGATGAGAGGGAGAGCCTCTGATGACATGGTGCCCTCTGTGGCCTCATCCTGAGACGGCGGGACCACAGTGTCCACTGTAATCAACAGGAGAGCAGGGATAAGATGAGGGTCAGGATATGAAGCTTGGTGTCTCGTTCTTAAAGGGCAGATTGCTGAAGTACTGCAGTCTAAATGTTGTTTTTGTGATTTAGAAAGACATGTATGGGTGAGAGAATTCTAGGTGATTCTCTTTGCTCAAAGTGTTGTCAGGAAGTAAGATGAGGGGCAATTCTCTTCGCCTGAGGTGTGGGGAGTTGTTAGCAAGTCAGATGAGGGGCGATTCTCTTTGCTTGAGATCTGGAGAATTGTCAGGAAGTCAAATGAGGGGTGATTCTCTTTGCTTGAGATTTGGAGAAATGTCAGGAAGTCAGATGAGGGGCGATTCTCTTTGCCTAAAATGTTGTCAGGAAGTCAAATGAGGGGCAATTCTCTTCGCCTGAGATGTGGGGAGTTGTCGGGAAGTCAGATGAGGGGCGATTCTCTTTACTTGAGATTTGGAGAATTGTCAGGAAGTCAGATGAGGGGCGATTCTCTTTGCCTAAAATGTTGTCAGGAAGTAAGATGAGGGGCAATTCTCTTTGCCTGAGGTGTGGGGAGTTGTCAGGAAGTCAGATGAAGGGTGATTCTCTTTGCTTGAGATTTGGAGAAATTTCAGGAAGTCAGATGAGGGGCGATTCTCTTTGCCTAAAATGTTGTCAGGAAGTAAGATGAGGGGTGATTCTCTTTGCCTAAAATGTTGTCAGGAAGTAAGATTAGCTGGCAGACATTGTCTATCAAAACAGCGAGGGTCATTGCCCTGGGGAAGGTCTGATGAACACCTGTCATAAGGTCAGCATCTGTTGTCTTGTTGTTACTTGACACTTTAAGTCAAGACAATCTGAATGTCCGGAGAGAACATTCAGCTTTGGTCTTCTCTCCATGCTGCATGTATTAAAGAGATCTGATTCACCACACAGAGTCTGTAATTCCTCAGAGAATTAGCAACTCTCAAACTTCAACAAGAAGAATTTCCATTAGGCTCAATTCCGAGAGTAAACTAGGCCAAATAAATGAGGACAAGTTGAGGGTCTTGCAGTTTTTCCTCACACAAAGCTCTGCTGACAGCTAAAAATGTATATGTTTTCTCTTGCAAAGCAGCAACTGTAGTCAGCACTTAGCGTTTTATGCCAGGCTGCATTGAACCAGGTGCCTCTTTGGACATGCAGTTTTCTCATTAGGAGCATCTCGAGCTCTCTGGGAGCTGAGTTCACAGAGCAGCTAAGGCGCCATGAAAAGGGGGATTGTTTGAAAAACGGTTCTCGAGATAAGCGCTACCACAGAGGAGGCTGTCGCAGGGAAAAAAAACTGTCACTGGGTATCTCTCAGGCGCTTCCTTTAGTCCAAAGCATTTCTAAAGTAGGCTGAAAAATGCTTATAAAGACTGCAATCCTTTTACATAATACAGTGTTGGGAATTGAGGTTTTTTTTTCGTGTCAGCTTCCATTCTATTGGGAGGAAGCTTCATCAAACAGACAACCCCCAAATGAACGTCGGGAACACATATTGGCTCAGACAGACTCCTTTAATCCATTTTCCCTCTCCTGCCTCACAGAATTATAATAACCTGCCTGTTTCTTTACAATAGCCGAGATGGGGCGAGTGGAGGGTGGGAAAGAAAAGGTTTTTTTTACGGAGGGGTTGAATCCTCCCAAGGCTTGTACAACACACCCTGCCACCAGTCGTTTCCTGGCAGTTATGTGTGTTCTCGTTCCTTTTTCCTTTTTTCTTTTTTTTTTTTGGTTCTCTCAGGCTCGAGTCAGGAATAGAAAGTAATTAGACTGCCACGGGTCCCAGCTGGGGTTCAAAGTGGAGCGTGGAAAAAGCAGGGCGCTTTCTTTGCCAATCATCAAAAGGCAATCTCTGCCACGAAGACGTGTCGCTTTCATTTCCGCCTGACTTTTTTTTTAATGAAGCCTCCTGAAACCCTGCAGACTCCAGCAAGGGGTGGAAAATAAAATGTTGTGCAGGGAATTCTTATGAGGTGACAACGACTCCTTACACTGATTGTTAAGTATATTTTGAGGGCCTTTATTGTAAGTATGGCTAAAGAGGTGACAGGATATGAGAGAGCGGGAGTGACACTTGGCAAAGGGGCCCAGGCCGGGACTCGAACCCGGGCCCCCGCAGTGAGGACAAGGCCTCTGGACATGGGACGCCCGCTCAACCATCTGTGCTAAACGGCACTCCCACAGTTTTTCCATCACACTTTCTCTCATTTTTCCTTGACCTACCTCCACCGGGCCTCGCTGCCTCAGTCCACAGGCTTTCTGGCCCGTCCTCTCTGGGCATCAGGTTCGGTCCGATCTCAGGCAACAGGGGTTCTGGGAGGGAGGATGTTGTAGCTCCATCGTGGCTCCAGACTGACAGAGGCGTCGAGGTCCGAGGGGAGAGGAAGACCAAAGGAGGGATGGGGCTGTGGGAGGTCAGCTTCTGGATCGGCTCTCCAGGTTCTGTAGAGGACTGTAAGCTTGTCCCTTGGAGAGAATCGCCATAACCAGGTAGTCTTGTTCCGTTCTCCCCACCTGGGTCCCTGCTGTCCCTGGCTGTGATGCTCAGCTGTGCAAATCCATCTGGAGGCGACCTTGTGGTACCGACAGCTACATCCAACTGCTTCCTCCCACCTGTAGGCTCCTTTTCACCGTCTGGATCAACAGGCAGCTCTGAAGCAGCCTCCGACTGTCTGTGAGCGTCTCCCATCTCAGATGTGCCTCCGACCTTCTTTACCTCGCTCCTCTGGCTGCGTGCCTCTCCGCCCGCCTCGCTCGGCCCAGATCTTCCATCAAGGCTGTCCCCGTTTTCTGTCTGCGTCACTGGAGCTGTCTCCTCAGGCCCTCCTCCTCCTCCTCCACCTACATCCAATATCACATGTTCCGTCTCTGAGGGTTCAAGCTTTACATCTGTGCTGTGCGTTGACCCAACAGTTGTTCCCACGCTGGCACACCGCCCGTCACAGTCCTGCGTGGGGGCGAGGTCCAGGAGGTGGACAGGGGTTCCGTAGACGGAGAGCAGACAGGTCCAGGTCAGGAGGAGGAGGAGGAGGAGGAGGCGATGGAGCATCCCAGACATCAGCATCTCTTCTGTTACTGGACTCAGCGCCTGCAAGAGTGGATGCAAAATGACAGATGCTTAACAGGCTTAACTGAGGTGTGAACAGTCCAACATACGGAGGGAGAGACAGAACAGAGGTGGCGCGGTCTGGGTGGGAAGACGAGGTGACAGGACCACATTACACAAAGTGCAACGCTGCAGATTAAAGTGTCAGGACTTCATACAGCCGGGCTGTGATAACCACAGAGAACAGGATTAACTGTGCAGCCCCTTCGCTTTGATGCTGCACTGGTTTTTGAATAATTCTAGGGGAAGAAACTCCTTTTCATCTCACACTCTTCTGCTCGCCTCGTATAAATAGAAGGAAGCGCCAGGCACAGGGAGAGAGACGGAGAGGGAGAGAGTCTGACACAGCAAATCCTTCAGCACCCCTCCGCACTTCACCTATAAATAGCAGCCGGTTCTCTATCCTCCAGGATCCTCTACAGATGGACCCACGAATGTTACATTCTCCAATGCACAGGCCTGCGTCTCCCTAAGAAAAACATGTGGAGGGGGGGACATTTTCACACACATGACGGATTCAAAGCAAAGAACTGTGTGTGTGTTGCTTCACGTGATGTGGGAGACAAGCGACATGTGTGTTGTGGACAGGGTGACACCCTTTCACTGAGTCAGACAACCCCATCCAGCCCCCTGATGATGCTGCACAGTCCAGCAATGTCACAATACACCCCACTCCTCCTCCACCTCCTCCTCCTCCTCCTCCTCCTCAGCTGGTGTGCACCCCTCTGTCCACAACACAATCCCCTCCAGCATTCGCACTGTAAACAAAAATTGCATCGTTCAATCACATTCTCTCCAAAACAGACCTGATCACAGCCTGACACGGTCTCCAAAAACGCGTCTCCTCACCTCCTCTCCTCTCCTCTCCTCTCTTCTGCTCCCCCTTTTTTTAAAATAAAAATATTCTATCGCATCATCCCCGAAAACGAACGCAAGGCGACGATCAGAATATCCACCTGCACTTACCTTCCAGAGTTCATGACGGAGGACGCAGAGAAGCTTCTCTCGCAGCTCGCACACGGATCCAGATCGGAGGAGAGAGTGTGTGTGTGTGTGTGCGTGTGCGTGTGTGTGTGTGTGTGTGT
>CAEMYA010000010.1:10905040-10925870 GCA_903131615.1 Diplodus sargus
ACCATTTTCCCCACAGAAAACTTTTAAGCCACTTATTATCCTGTTTAATTTTCATTTTCAAATTGTCGAAGCTCTTCACTGTTGGTCCGTCCTGGAATACAGGGATTTTCAAAAAACATATGTAAAAAAAAAAAAAGAAAGAAAGAAAAGGATTATCTACAATACACAACAAAAACACAGCAATATATTTGCAATACTATTAAAATAACAGAATTACTTTAAGCTGATTAAAATAAACGTGAAGGCTATTTCTAAACATAAGTCTATGTTCTATCCTGTGTATTTTAAAAGTCTTTGATTTATTCATCTTTAATATACTAGGTTTTAAAAAGTTTCCATCATTTTTCTTGTTTTTTTTTCTTTTTGAGCACATTTTGGTCAGGCAAGACTTTGTGACGTCATCGCGCTTCTGAAGGACCCAACCCAGCCCAACAGGAAGACAACAGATTTCTTCTTCATCCTTTTGATACGATGCAAATCTGCGGCTGTCAACGCTAAGCATCGACAGTATTTGCGCCTGAAGGCGAGCACATTAATAAAATGCCCTTATTTGATGGGTTGGGAAGTGGAGGAGAGAAGACTGCGATCGTCATCGACTTAGGAGCAGCGTTCACAAAGTGAGTTAGCGTACCTTTTTTCCACAGAGCTATTCGGGTTAGCATAATGCTAAAGCGTAAACTAAGAGTGTTATATTTGTTATTTTTTTAACAAACCGCCTGGCACGTCAGGTCTAATACAAGGTTTTCAGCTCACATACACATTAAACATATTTATGTATGCTGATTAAAAAACGCCGTAGCGGAGTTAGCTAGCAAGCCGCCCAGTTAATGCTAACTTGACATGTTTAGCTAGCCTTAATACCAATTTAGAGATAAGATCAAATCCAATAAGAAACATTAACATGGAAGAAAAACAACTGCACTGAACGCCATTAGCATCTTAGCAAGCTGCACTGTCAAATACTACGAATATTACTTTCCTGAACACTCTACATGTTATATTTGGGTACATTTAAGTCAATGAACGTGCTAACTTAAAGCTAAAGGTAGCTAGCTAAAGTTTATTAGAATTATCTGGCTTGAAGTAGTTTTATTATATAGGTGATCACTTACATGACGTAAGATTTAATTGCAGAAGGCTTACTGAACAATTAATATACACTTTGGCTTCATCAGATGACAGATGATGTCTGTTGTTGGAGGGACATTCTCATCCATGTTGACAGTTGTTTGTGTGACCTAAATAGTTGTATTAAAGCAGTAGGTCATCTGAAAGCTGTCTGGTACTTAAAGTCACGTCTCCATAATGATACTGTACATACTTCCACACATTTAGGGCAGTTACAGTGCTGCACAGTTTGTCATTTTGCTGGACTTTTAGTCAGACTGCAGTCAAGACAAGACACCGGCCTGAGGCCAGTCACATGAGGATCAAGAGGACTGTTCTCTTATCTTTTGATAATGAGGTCTTTGTCTACTGCAACTGTCCCACAGCATTTGACAAAGAGCTGCACTGTGATCTTATTCGTATGCAACTTACTGAAAGGTTTTTAATGAAGTAATTTGAGCCCCTCTTCCTCAAATAACAAAAATGCCATATTTGTGTGCATCATATTTGTATGTTATGTTTGCACACAGCTGGCAGGGTTCACTAATATTATGTATAGGAACCTAAAACATATCAATTTTTTTGCCACTGAAATTATTCAACAGCGACATAAATCTTTCCCTGCACATTATGTATTAGCTGACCTGACAGTTTCCTTGTCTTGCAGATGCGGCTTTGCAGGGGAAACGGGGCCCAGGTTCATAATTCCGAGCGAGATCCGGAAACCGGGACAGCAGCAGGTGAGACGTCGCTGTGCTTTGCTGACGGATGTTTGGAAATTGCGTTGTACACGATGATGTTAATGAGTTCTGGAATGTCTCTCTTTCAGGCCACCAAAGTGGTTCAGTACAACATCAACACAGAAGAGCTTTATGTCATCCTCAAAGAGTTTATCCATATACTGTACTTCAGGTGAGACTCTGCTGCATTCATAACTCATTGTACAAAAGCGTTTAGCATCTTTTTTACAAAACATTAAAATGATAATGACCCAGCTTCGTCTAATCAAAGTTTTCCGTATTTGTCACAATCAGGCACCTGCTGGTGAACCCTCGAGACAGAAGAGTGGTCATCATCGAGTCCATCCTCTGCCCGTCTCACTTCAGGGAGACGCTCACCAAGGTTTTCTTCAAACAGTTTGAGGTAAAAAAAAAAAGAAAACAAACAAGCAGATCATGTTTCATTGGCGCTGCAGAACATGGTTGGAAAACATGTTAATATGGACCTCATGTATGTTTTTGAGAAGTTGCAGACAAAATGTGATTTAATCAGCAACTTAAGTTAGCTACGGTGTGTACTGAGTGTTTTAAGTGATTTTCTTTGAATGTGTTCTCCAGGTTCCCTCTGTGCTGTTTGCCCCAAGTCACCTCATGGCCATCATGACCTTGGGGATCAACTCCGCCCTGGTGATGGACTGTGGCTACACAGAGACTCTGGTCCTACCTGTATCCTTTTACTGTCACCCTGGACTCTTAAAGGAAAACTCTGACTCTGGACATTTAGGATTTGTTTGTTTCCTTACCAGGAATTAATTGAGACACTTGATATAAGTTACATCTCTCTTAATAATGTAGAGACACATATATTGTGCCACAAAATCTGGAAGCAGGGAGTAAAAACTAACCCCAGTCAAAGGAGCAAAAGGCAGAACATTTGTCATCATCAGTGATATCAAATTGCTCTCCCACCATTAATAGACCGCTGACGTGTTTTTATAATATATATTTCTGAACGTGTCAATGCAAAACAAAGGTTTTGGTGTGAAAACTTTGAGACTGGGACTCGTTACCACCTTAACTGTGAAATCAGGTTTATGAGTGCACTCCTATTCTGCCAGCGTGGGAGGCGTTGCCTTTGGGAGGGAAAGCCATCCATAAGTAAGTAGCTGGAACAGATGTTGGAGGAGGGTGTGACTTTGCACGTTGGTGTACTGTAAAATGAAACGCTTCTATTTCTTGCTTGGCTCAGTGTTGATTGATAGTGTCTTTGTCTTTTGTTTCTTGTAGAGAATTAGACGGACTTCTTGTGGAACAGTGCACTGTGGACACAGACTCCACCACTGGGCAGAGCGTTCCAGCCGCCATTGGTAATTACAGAATAATGCCGCTGTGTGTCTTTGTCTTTTTAAATGGATTAACTCAGAAATAGACTGCGGACTTGTTTTGTAGGGCAGGGAGCAGGGAAACACAATGACTTTGACCCATTATGCATCATTTAGTATTCAGAAGAAGAACTTGTTTCTGTGAGACAATCCGAGCGAACAGCATTCTCAATCTGTGAATTATACATATGCACGCAGTCTTATTTTAGACTTTCTCCCCACACTTTTTTCTCGACGGAGAAAACCAGACTGAGTCATCGTGTTGAGCTGCAGCCGAGTGAGCGCAGATACACACACACATGCATCAATAATTAAGACCAGGCAGGCCCACTCACTTGACTGGACTGTTGAACGAAACTGCATTTCTGCAGGAGGCGCAGAACGTCTGAGGTCATTGTAATCAACCCTTTGTACTGTTCAGGATTCAGGGAGGGAAAAAAAATGTCGGCTCAGAATCTGAAGAACATACAGGATTTGTGTATGAAAGTGGCGACAGATTCTTCTCTCGCAAGTTTTCTTTTGCTGCTGCGTTCCAACACCAAGCAGTCGTGTTCGACTCCTCATTTGCTGCAGCGTCAGCCCGCACATTCTCCAACTGCTGATTCAGCCTCGTCATAAATCCAACTTGGAAATGAGTTCGGAGAAATAGCTGATTTATGCACAAGCGCGTCGAAATAAATTAGGTTCTGCTTCGTTAATATCTCTCTTTCATCTCTCTTTTTTTCTCCAGGGACCATCCCAGAGGAGACTGTGGAGGATATCAAGGGTGGGTTTTGACTGAGTTGTGTCTGGTTTTTCATATTTGTTTTTTAAATCGGCACGTCCTGCTCGGCTCCCATGAGAGTCATGGATCAGCTTTATTGTTTATTCCCTTCAAAGGCGGCTTTAAAGAAAACATAAGAAAAGACTCCAAAAACTTATAGTGAGTCTGTGGCTGCTTCCTCTTCACCATCCCTCTCTAGACCATTATAGCAGCAGAACTTATGATATGCTAATTATACATATTTTCTACTTAGTCACCATCATTTGCAGGCTGCATTGTTTTGTGTTGATACAAGAATAGCTTTATTCTAATTTATCCAATTAATTTCTGCCGACAGTGAGGAGAATGTGTCCGTCCTTGGTTACAAACTGTCTTTAGTTTGATGCTTATTGGTTTTGTTTTGTCCTCGCAGTCCGAACATGTTTTGTCAGTGACCTGCAGAGAGGCCTCAAGATCCAGGAAGCCAAATTTAACCTGGACGGTACAGCTGAGGTAAGTGTCACATTGTTTTTGTACTGTTATTTACTAATTACCTCGTCTGCAAATCTATTTTTTGCATTAAGTGATTGCCCTCCTGTAGATTTATTTGTACCTTCTCCTCCTTTTTTGCAGCGCCCAGCTCCTCCTCCAGATGTTGATTATCCTCTGGATGGTGAGAAAATCCTGCACGTCAAAGGAGCGATCAGGTAGTTCGTCAGATAATGCACTTGCTGAGCTGACAGATAAAAAAATGAAATGAAATTGCCTATTTTATAACCTTTAACTTGCTTGCTGTCTAAACTGTGTCTTTCTTTTTTGTCATAAAGTTTCCACTCATTAGATATTCTGTTTTGTTTTTGTCAGGGATTCTGTGATGGAGATACTGTTTGAACAAGACAACGAGGAGAAGAGTGTGGCCTCTCTGATACTCGATGCTCTGGTCAAGGTAGAGAAAAGCTACTCTTCAGTGTGTATGTGCACGGTGTTTGTACCAGGAACCCAAAGCGACGTCTTCAAAGGACATTTGTTTACTCCTAATTATCCTGCTGTAAACCTTCAGTATCTTTGGCAGCAGGAATGGAGTTAACCCAGTTTTGTGCTCCACATAGCAGCATGTACCTGAGAGCAGCAGCAGACGTTACACATCCTCAGACTGTAGCAGCGATGTGTTTAAACCCCCTGCCTGTGCAGTACTCAGGATATTGATATATGATTAGGACTCTACACATGAGAAGTCGCCGCTGTAATGCCCGTCTCGACCACTTTTATCCTACAGTGTATTTTAAGTGATTTAATTTGCGTTTCCCCGCAGTGCCCCATCGATGCCCGTAAGGTGCTATCGGAGAACCTGGTGGTGATCGGAGGCACGGCCATGCTGCCGGGCTTCCTGCACCGGCTGCTGGCGGAGATACGCCTCCTGGTGGAGAGACCCAAGTACAGCAGCGTGCTGGCCAGCAAGACCCTGCGTATCCACGCTCCACCTGCCAAGCCCAACTGCACCGCCTGGCTCGGAGGTCTGAGATGTAGTTTGAATATTTAACTCTACCTGCTGAACTGAAGGAAAAGAGTTTTCTGTAATAATACTCTGCTCTGCTCCACAGGTGCCATCTTCGGGGCGCTGCAGGACATCCTGGGCAGCAGGTCGGTGTCCCGAGACTACTACAACCAGACAGGCCGCATCCCAGACTGGTGCTGCTTGAGCTCCCCTCCGCCTGAATCTCTATACGAAGCAGGAAAGACCCCTCCTCCGCTCATGAAGAGAGCCTTCTCCACAGAGAAGTAGAACAGCGCTGTAACATCATTCCAACAATGTACTCTCCTTTACTCAACCTGATAGAACAGTTCAGTAATCTCAAACCTAACATCTTGTGAATGTGTGAAGTGCAGACAGCGTCCGGTGTTTGTAATGTTAACTAGTCACACTTGTGTTTTTGTTACACACCGTCTGATGTTCAGGCGAGCAGGTTTCTGACCAGAACAGATATCAGGCGGTCACGTTGATATTCTACGAGGAAAACAGTGTTCGAATAGTTCCTGTCCACGTCGTCTGTCTCACTGAACCGACTCAACCATTTTATTTTGTTCCTGATTTTGTTGACACGGAAAAAACACATCAGCAGAAAAGTTTCTGACAAATATCCAGTTGATCTTTAGTCATCCGTTTATCAGGAACGACAGAAAATGTTGCTCAACTTTTGTGGAGAAAACAAACATTTTTCCAGTGATGTCACATAAAGTGTGGAGATCCCACCGTATGGATTCAAACCGTAATGTCTCCTGGGGTTTTAAAAGAGGAAAACGTTTAATTTATTTATTGTTTGGACTTATTGAAGGGCCCTGAACACATTTACATTTCCTCTAATTCACAGTTTTTTCTATGTGCGTCCACACAGTTTCTGAGAAGCAGTCTAATGAAGCGAAGTCATTGAAATCACCTGTGTGTGTTGACCATAGTTATTGTCGTTGTATACAGACTGTAAAACATCTTCCACACAATATCATTGTGATCTGTAACCATAACATTCAATTATAACAACCAATAAATATTCAGAAGTCAACCAGACGTGCTGTTTCTGTCTTATTTACCCAACAGTGACATATATTTAAAAACAAAATAAAAGAGAGATAAACAAAATAAGATTTTCACAAAGAAGATCGTCAGCTGGGTGTTTCTGTCTCGCGTCGCTGCTGATACTGTGGAACAGAGCGGAACATTACATCAAATAGGAAGTGAAGGTAAAAGTGGAAAATAGTTTATTTCTTTGCACAGTTTGCATTTAAACGCACAGATGTTGTAAGGAGACGTGTTCAGACACCAGCATAAACTGTGAACTACACTCTCGTTTCATAACTCTGACTCATTCGTGACCTTGCACCACACTTAACTCACAGATCATCCAGTAATTGTTTGTAAAAACACTGAACTCACTCTTTTCAAATACGTTGGAGGTCAAAACACATTCAGGGCTGCAGCTAACGACTTTTCATTATCAAATCATCTGCGCATTATTTTCAAGATTAATCCATTTAATGTTTAGTCTGTAAAATGCTTCTTTTGTCCAGTTAACAATCCAAAACTCAAGAAATCTTCATTTAGCATTAAATTTGACAAAGAAAATGCAGCAAATTCTCACGTTTAAGGAGCTGGAACCAGCAAATATTTAGCTGAAATTATGAATTGATTACCAAGACAGGTGGCGATTCATTTTTCTTTGGATTGATTAATCACCTAAACCGCTCCGGCTCTTAAAGATAGCACTGTACCGTTTATCCCAGAGATGTACCACGAGTCCTCCTCTGACTATAAATCTTCACAGTCAGGTGTTTTATCAGGCCTCCCTCTTTGTTCTGAATATAAAAACATTTCGGAGGAAGAAAACCGGGATGGTTGCCAGCAGCGTCCCCCTGGCTGTAAACACAAATAACACAGTGAAATGAATACATCTCACCTTCAAACCAACAGAACGCCGTGTTCACTCGTTTACATCCGCTTCACCTGAGTTTACATGGAAAATCAAGGCACAGCGAGTCGCAGCCACTCGTCAGTGGATCTACTCGTACGTTTGTGTTCCTTTGTGCGTTGTTTTTGTAAATGTGGCGATGGCCAAGTTATTCCAACGTTCAGCCAACTTATATAAGTAACCCCCAACACACTGTTAATGTGTGTGTGTGTGGCTCTACATGGAGTTGCATCTGTTTGGCCTTTTGGGTCACATTCATCGCTCAGCTACTGTGGGCTTGGGAACCGGCAGCGTTACCCACAATGCACCTGCTGCTGCTGCAATAAAAAAATAAGTGTGGGAAATCAGATGGAGTTCGGATTTTTTAGACACAGGAGTAAAAATAGGCTCCGATTCAGAGCGGAGGAGAAGCTGGAGGTGTGTGTCTGGTTGTCTCGTCTTAGGTGGTTTTTAGGTGAATTATTGCGGCTTCCAGGCCAAAATCTGGCTGCGTTTCACTTTCATCTTTTATATCTTTCGATGTGGGGTAAAATACTAAAGAATACTAAAGATGTGTGTGTTGAGTCTCTGTCAACACCAGAGGGATTCTGAAGAAAATAAGCTTTGTTGCTCAAACGTAAGTTGATATTTTAGAGTTTGCAGACCCTTTGACCTGTGGATTCAGGCCAGTTTTTCGTCCTCAGATGATCCTTTTCTGGACGTAAAACTAAAGAAAGCCGCAGCCTCGCCCCGCAAACTGAGCATATAGAGCTGCATTGTCCCACCTGCTGCCTCTGCTCCAGCTGTGGGGGAAACCTCATCCTCCCTCGATGGGGACTGGGACTGGAGCATCGGTGTGGTTCCCAGAGACAGGAAGCAGCAGCTGTCCGTCTGACCTCTGGCTATCCTACTGGGAGTCTGAGCGAGAGGGGAAGCCCCCGGAAAGTGGGTGAGCCCTGATCCGATAGGCCTCCAAGGAGCGATGGCGCACCGTTCATTGAGAGACCGGGAAGCTGAGACACAGTTCACACGCACAGATTTGTCCAACCGTTGCTAATAAATTATAACTTTTAATTATTAATACCGGCTCGATGAGAAGATGTTTGACAGGTCTGGGTGCGCTAACTCTTCTAGTGTTTGTCTGTTTCTGCTGTAGGACACTTGTAGGAATATTGCAGATTATTTAAAGGTGCAATATGTAAGAATTTAAGTATTTTTTAAAGTCAAAAGGCATAGGAGTCCATTAACAAGACTCAGACAGGAATGTTCACAGCAAAGGTGAGGTGTAAAAGTTTTATTCACGCTGTTTTTGGACATGATCTCCGACTTCCTTCTCAACTCGCTGACATATCTGTTTTCACAGATGCTACAGCGACAAGTGACTTGAATAAACTTCAGTTACCTCGAGTAAAATTCTGTATCTCTCTGTGTTTGAACATTGTTGGAGACGTTTGGGGTAATGTGAGTACACAGATTAACAAAATATGTTACAAAGGTCCAATTTGTCTAGTCTGAAGGCGTCCAATCTGAATGTAGTCTAACTCAAATCTGATTTGTGGCTCGAGCTGCACCTGAGTTGATAAATGACATGTACAAGGTGACATGAGCACCGAGCTGCTTCCACCATCACAGCCTGCAAATGTGGTGGAAGGAGAACGATCATCCATCTTGGTTATCTCCTCCGCAGAGGCTGTTTTTCAACACACACACACACACACACACACACACACACACACACACACACACACACCAGTCCAATTATCCCATAAATCACACTGGCTGTGAAAAACACATCTGAGCCCTCATAATAAATGTGGGGTCGCGTCGCTGCTTGTCATTCAAACCCTGCAGAACGAGCAAACAACCATTTGTGGCTGGTTCCGCTGCACCTGCAGGTCGTTTTGGGATGTAAACATAATGAGGGTTCAGCAGCAGCGTATTAGTACAAAACCACAAGAAAGCCGGGCAGCTATTGTGTAACAGGACGGCTAAATTTATCCAGCAGTTGTTTACAGGAGTCCCAGCAGACGTGTGTGCTGATGATAACAGATACGGTCGTCCGTTGTAAACACACGATTGTGCATCAACCTGCCAGGAGCAGGAATGAAGGAGGGGAACACAGGAGACATTCTTGCAGGATCGGTGTTGATAACCTCGGATCTGAGGTCTGTGCCAAGACCAGAGGGGCAACTCTCCGAGGGCCCGAGTGCACAAACAACACAGAGGAGCCAAACTGCTTGAACTAGGAATCGGATCCAGGAGTGGAACCGGATCCAGGAGTGGACCCGGGGCAGCTGTGATGCAAGGAGCCGCTCACACTGTGGCCTCGCAGGATTTCATCATCATTACAAACAATTGGAGCTAAAAACATTTTATTTTCATTTAATCAAATTGGTTTTCAAGTTTCAATTTCATACTGTTTTACTTTGTTTATATCTGGCGGACCCTGCCACCTTGCAACCATATCCTGGGAGAACTTTATCGTACCTAGTTTGAATTTCTTCTGCAAAAACTACAAACTGCCCCTTTAAATTAAAATGACTTTCAGTTCCTGCTGCTTTTACCTCCTACTCCACTTCAGGTCAGAGGAAACATTAGTAGTTCAGGTTAATATTGTAAAAACATTAATAACAAATAAATTAGAATGTTTTTTTAATTTTATTATTTGAATGTAAAACTTTATTGATCTGGGTTTCATTCACAAGCTACCAAACATTTTATAAATGCATTTGAATATGTGGGTGGCATAAATCTACGTGTGTGTGACTGTGAAGAAGAAGAAAACAGACAGTGTGAGCTTACGTCATCGAGTCGTCAGGGTTTCCTATTGATCATCAAGTCTCAGCTGGATTTGGCGCGCGCTCTTCATACCCAGCTCGCGCGGTCACAGCTGGCCAGGTCGGCAGCTCGAGGACTGTTTCACTTCTTACTGAGGAGAGAAGAAGAAGAGAAGAGGAGAAGAAGAAGAGAGAAGAAGAAGAGAGGAGAGGGGGAAACTTCTCTTCGGCATCATGCAGACTTTTATTGGAGCCTCGCACCTCTTATTGGCTCTTCTGCTGCAACTCATACCTGCGCAGGTAATTCAACACTTTTCAAAACACGATGTTTTCTAATGTTACTGCCGGCAAACTGCGTTTTGTTTCCAGTTAAAACATTTTTTAGTTCCTGCCATTTATTAGCGACGTATTTCAACTTATCATGTATCAAAACGACCTTTATTTTGAAATTCTATTGAGAAGACAGTTAAGATTTTCCTTTTTAGGAGAAAACTGTCTTCACAGCCAGCAGGACTCAATTAGAACACATCTGCTCCACACTCTTTATACACACTATCTGTATTTGGACTGGCTGAGCTCCATCATCATGATACCATGATTTATTCAGGGGGTTTGGGGGGAAATGTCCATGTTCACAGTGCAGCCAGCCTCAGATGCAGCAGCTGCTGCAGGTTACTGATCCAGGTACAGACAGATAGAGAGATGTGCACTGAAGATGTATCAGCAGCCTAATTTAGAGACAGCTGGCTGACTGACAGCTCCAGGTCGGTGCTCCCATGTGTGAAGAGGCTGTAACCCTCCTCATCTCTCTCTGGTTTCTTCTTGGTGTGACATCATCCGGCCTCAGGATAGACAGGTTGGATGTTTTTAATGTAAAGTGCAAAACAAAAGTCTCATCACACGAGAAGAGATGTGAGATTAGTTTAAAGTCACCTCAGAAAATGATGACGTGCATTCATGTCAGTTAAGTACATTTAATACTGTACTTAAAGGTGCAGTATGTAGTTTTGGGGATGAAATTTTAATCAGAAGAGAAATATCTTCTTTGACTGATTAACTAAATAAAGAAACTCTCTTTCTTTTCACGACTGAATAAACAAAATTACTTTTAAAGGGCGACAACATTTCAAACTGCTTTACTTTGTTCATATGTGGCGGACCCTGCCACCCTTCTTGCTTCAAACAGGGTTCTTGGACCTTATTTTCCTCTGAGAACAGTTTGTTTATTCACTTATGGAAACGAGAATTATGTCTGAGTTTGTATTATTACATCATTAATATTGTAAATATTAAAATTAAGAGTTTGAATTTCTTCTCCAAAACTACAAACTGGCCCTTTAAATTGATTTTTTGTATTTCAAGTTCCTGCTGATTCCCACCTTTACTCATCACACATTAAAATGCATTTTTAATTATGCGAATGTCAAACTTTATTGATCTGGTGTTTATTCACAAGCTACCAATCATTTTATGATTTCATTTAAATTCGATCAATCATTATAATCCAATTACACAATATGTATCTTGTATTCTGAATAATGACCAGCTTACTTTTACTTTTGACAAGAAAAGTGAAAATTAAAGTCACATTTTGAGTGCCGGACTCTCACTTGTTGCTGTATTTCTACATTGTGGTGTTCCAGCTTTTACTCAGAGTAGAAACAGACAACTTCCCGCTCACTGCCGTTGCGAAGTCCTGTTATTTTTGGCGCCACTGTTGCAAAGACGACCGGATCGTTTGTGTTTTCCTTTAGAGAAGCAACAACCAACAACAGCACAGGACTTAATGTGAGCGTGTTCATTCACTTCGTCTTTAATGGAGATGTGAAAGCAGACAGAACAGGGAGGGAAGACGAGGTTTATAAGGAACTAATCTGAACTCAGAGGATGTCATTACTCTACGCAGCATTACACTGTGCAATCAGCATTTGACATTTAATGAAACGTTGAGGCAAAGAAACAGTCTATGGCCTATTTAAGTGGAAGATCTGAGTACTTCTCCTTCTTCTGGTAACACTGATTTTATAGTTTGACGCAACACAGCGACGGATAATGAACGGCAATGTTGCAACTTGTACTTTAAAGACTGGTGCTTTTTTAGCCTCCAGAATCAGGAATAGTGTATCTAGAATTTGATGAAGATATCCATCTGTTAAAAACTGGTATAAATCTATTTCTGTGTCCAAAACGCAGGTTAGCAAATGTCCACAAATTTAAGTTGATGATCCAATCTGGACCCAAAGGGGGCACTTTGATTTACGAGACTCCCATCAGGTCGGATGAGACTTTAGTGGCTTCGAGTGCTGTTAAGTCAGCAGACCTACCGTCTTTATTTGTCGAGTATGAACCAGAAGACAACAGTGACATTTAAAAACCATACTTAGAAATATATGGAGGAAGGGTGTGGAAAAGTTTGGGAGTTTTTTCAGTATCATAATAACCGGTGTGCATTTGCCTGGAGGCTTTTTTTAAAGGTCCACTTTTGCGGTTTTGGGATGGCTGACCAACCCGACCTGACAATGATGAGTTGCGAGTGAGACTCAAAAATCAACTTTTCTTTCAAAATGGACCTTCAAGTTTTAAAATTAGAGGGGGGAAAGGAAAAAATGAGAGAGGAGACAAGAAAAGAAACACAGTTTTTCATGTTTATTGCTTTATTTTATATTGTTCCTTTAGTTGTGAAGCAACAGATTCAGATGTTATCATGTCCAACATCAGGCCGCCGCATCATAACGCTGTACTGTTTAATTACAGCTGTGGTGATGCATCTGGTTCGATTGCTGGATGAGGTACAAACTCACACAGCTCATAGCAGATGTAAAAATCCCCCAATAAAACTGCATCTGACATTTAGAAGACAGTTTTCCCATCAGTGTTCGCAGAGCGAGGGGGCGGCTGGGTGGGGGGGGAGCAGCAGAGAGGTGAGGAGTCAGAAAAGGAGATTGTTGATATTCAAAAGAAAGCAGAGAGCCAAGATCAACTCTGCACTTGTGTTCCTGCTCGATTTGGTGTTCGGAGATCGGGAACGTAGCCATTGTGAGTTTGGAAAGGCCGGGTTGTGAGAACCTCACAAAAATTCACGCTGTGTCACGATGCTGTTGAGTACTGCCTTTGTT
Organism: Diplodus sargus; assembly: GCA_903131615.1. Lineage (NCBI taxonomy): Eukaryota > Metazoa > Chordata > Actinopteri > Spariformes > Sparidae > Diplodus > Diplodus sargus. The sequence goes on from CAEMYA010000010.1 coordinate 10,918,324, forward strand.
TGAACCGTGTTTATTGTGTTGTAAAAACCTCCCATGAGGAAAGGGGAGCAGCTATTCTTCGCTGTTATTCTTTGCATACTTTAACAGTTGCGCTTCTCGTTAAAACAAACCTTCTAGTGTGTCCGAAAAATTGAGACATCGAGTGTATTTTCGTTGTCGGTTGGCTCGTTTTACTGCTTTTTTGGCTGACCTGCAAACGGTGACACAATGGCAGACTCAGGAATTCATGCAGCATCATTGTTTTTACTGGACCGCTGTGTGTGCACGACTCTCATCTGACCACAAGAGGGCGCTACGCAACTGCTCAATGGACCCGCTATTAGTGTGACCACCTGCAAGACATCATGCTCTCCTCTCACCTCTATCAGTTTCCTAGCTGGGGTCTGTTTAGCATTGCTGTAAAAACTTTCATCAAATAAAATTGACTATGGATCGATGCATTTTTTGTACTTTGCAGATTTCACACCCTCCAGAAGAGGCTCACACAAGAAGTAAGGGGCTTTCACACTTGATCACATCCCACTGAACCGGTTTAAAGACGTAAGATTCGACTTGTCTTGTAGTAATGCGGGTCCAGGAGGTGCTGGAGAAGAGCATGTGCCGGCCCATGGAGCAGCTGGTGGATGTGGGGCAGGAGTACCCTGGAGAAGTGGAGTACATCTACAGGCCTCTGTGCGTCCCACTTTGGCGCTGCTCCGGTTGCTGCGGCGACGAGAACATGGACTGCCAGCCTACCCTCGAACGCAACATCACTCTGCAGGTGTCGCAGGTGTTGCCGTGCTAATCAGATGTAACTGATCAGGAATAACTAAAGAAAGGTGTTAGAAATGCACATTGTTCTGTCTTTCCTTTGCTCCACAGGTGATTAGGATTCACTCCCTGATACACATGCGTGTGGAGCTCACGTTTGCGGAACATCAGACATGTGAATGCAGGTGAATCACTGATTCTCTCCGATAAAAACTAAATGTGAACAGAGACAGCTCACTCGCCTGTTGTTTGTCCTTTTTTTCCCCCCCTCCCTGTCTTAGAGCCCGTGAGAATCTCCTAAATAATAAAAGGTCAGTGGATGAACATTTTATCTCCCAGACAAGAACGCATCAATATCTTCATTGCACTCTGCTCTTCCCCGCACAGCAGCGGCGAGTCTATCACAAACAGACCTCGGAGGAGGAAACACAAGAAGACAGCGAAAGGCTGTAGCAAGTAAGAGATTGATTGCCGCCCTGTGACACACACACAGCTTCACAATGTTTGGACATTTACGGCGACATTCATCACCGTTTCCTCCACATTGTCAGACTACCAAGGACAGATGAGATTAAACAGTATCACAATATATTGTCTGCTCTGTTGCTCTTCTCTTTGGCAGGCCTGCAGCCGGAGAGCACACAGAGTACATGTAGCGCACTGATCCAAGGCTGCTCAGTTCCAACCAAGGACTGCCAGCGTCAACGTTTAGTCTAAACATAACCAGATACACTTATCACGAGTTCCCCCCAAAAAAGGAGGATCAGTGGAGAAGACACATTAAAGACACTATGCGTATTTTAGATATAATCCCAACACATTTTTTTAAAGATGTTTTCCCTGCTGTTGGCCCTTTAGTGGAGTTTGATCTCTGGCAACTTCCCCAACATGCAATATTCTACCAATTCTAAAAAACTCATCTGAGTCTCTTCTATTTAAAGTACTAGAGAAAGTTAATGCGACCCAGTTACCTGGGTTTATGTTTGCAATCAGGTTTTAGTGCCCGAGATAACTGAAACAGCGCTTGTAAAGCTGCTGATGGAGGCAACTGCTCCGTTCTTGTGCGTCTACATTTGACTTTGTTGACCAAACCATCGTCCTGCACCGTCCAGAGATCCTGGTCCGGCTCAGTCACTCGTCTTATCAATCTCCAGTTCCTTTATTCATGATTTGAGCTGTGGCGTTCCTCAAGGGTCCATTCTGGGTCTTCTATTATTGTGTATTTAACATGCTTCCGCTAAGTTGATTAGATAATCTTCCTGCCTGCCCTTGTGACATCAAGTGTTGGATATTGCATAAAATTGTGTTTAATGACAAATCGGAGGTCATTGTCTTCTGACATATACGACCAATCAACCAGCTGCACAGTAAGCTTAGCAGGCGAATCAATGACTTTACCCAGACTGCAAGAAATCTTGACTCCCTTCACTGGTTTACACCAATATATGGTACTGGATGTTACCCAGTTTGTCACCCGCGCACAAAACATATATATGACAAACACAAGCAGAAATCCTGACCGAGTTACTCAAGACACGCCTGATCTGTGAGTAGTTTTCACGTAGGAACTATTTTCTTACCGTATCTCCAGAGAGAAGCAAGCATCCAGGAGTAGATGCAGTCTAGATGGATAATTAGCACGACAGATGGAGGAAAATCATGTATATATCCATTTTTGACATTAGCTGTCTCTTTAAAACATGTCAGTATGCGTCTGATTCAGTTTGAGCTAACAACACTGGAGGTAACGGTGCGACTGCAGAGTAAGTTCAACACCGGCGACAGAGCTCAGAGTTCACCGCTGGCCTTAAAATCGATTCTGACCGGGAGATTAATCCCAGCGAGGCTGGTATGTTGTTTGTCTGTGGGCTTCACTCCTTTTTCTTTCTCTCTTTGCTTTGGCAAAGGGAAATTATTGTGTAACCAACAGTGAAGGTGTTGACATGCCCAAAATAAATAATGAATAGTAGAGCGTTATGAAGTGATTCTGTTAGAAAAGGGACATGAAGATTACTCGTCCGTGTATTAAATACTGCTCAGCCTGTGAAAACAGCTGTATGATATCCTCTGTTTGTGGCTTTAGAAGGAGCTTTCTAATGTCTGTGGGAAATAACCAGGGTGATATCATTTGGGTTGTGGGCATTACGTCTGGGCTGCAGCAGGAAGCCTGTGTGGGGGCTGGGGATGTGGAGTCAACGGTCATCTGCGAGGCAGAGACACTGTCCAGCTGATATTCTGTAGCAGTTCTAGGACGCCGGGCTCAAAACAACACAAACAACGCCCATATGTGCACTGAAACAGTTGCAGCACTGTAATCTTTGCTCTTCTCCACGCCGGCCATGAAAAGATCCATTCTTTAAAAAGTGCCTTCAGTGAACGCAGTGGGAGACAAAATCCACAATCTTCTTTTTCGTGCAATCATGCGTTCTAAAAACACGAGGCTGTGACGTGCAGATGTAGTACGAGCAGTCCGAGTTAGGCAAATCAACGGGGAAATCTCAGGTTGGAATCTTTTTGGTACACACAGGAAACTTTTTCATCATACTGAAGACTGTATGATGTCCATCAAACTGTTGTCGCCTATTTATGAGCATCAGCTAAACTTGAAAATCTATTTTTACTATACTTAGAAATGTGTTATGTCTAGAATAAAGATTGGGATCATATTATGGAGGGATCTCTTCAGTGAGTAAGCTGCTGCTTACTTTCTCTCTCACAATTTTGACTTCCAGTCTCGTTATTGACTTTTTGTCTCTCAATTCAGACTTTTTGTGCAATAATTTTAACTTTCTATAGCAAATAATAACTTTTAACCTCATAAAATCACATTTTTATTTTATAATTATGACTTTTTATCATATAATTATGACTTTTTGGACCATAATTGTGACTTTCTATATCATCATTAAGACTTTTTATCTCATAATTTTGACTTAAGACGAGGTTTTCATCTTAATTTCATTTTAAATTTCACCTTTAGATCACACAATTTTTTATACACTTTTTTCAAATAATTTACTTTTCATCCATTTTTTTTTACTTTCTATATCAAATGATGACTTTTTATCTCATAAATTCACCTTTTTATTTTCTAATTGTAACTTTTTACCCCATAATTTTGACTCAGACCAAGTTTTCATCTTATTTTTTCTGTTATCTTGTGGAAATGGACTTCCATACTTCAGTAGCAATTGCAGTGAAACGTCTTGTGGGCGTGTAAATATTGCTTTCAGTGAACGAATCATTTCTGCAGCAAAGATCCTCAGTATCAGTATTGGAGGCATCGCCGGTGGTTCAGTCACTGAAGCACATAAACCTTTCGCTCTTGGGGAAACGAGAAACAACCTGTGATTTGAAGTTTGGGGATCAGTGCTGGGTCAAGTGTTTAGAGCAGTGACTAAAGGCTCTCACCATCTCTGATAAGAAGACCGAAGGAACATATTATCCTTAAAAGAATTGACAAGAAATCCATTCGCTTTATCAGCCTGTGTGGCTAAAAGTGACTCTTGGACTTGAGGTCACTGTGGGCTGCGTTTGCTGGTGGTCCTCAGGTTTCCCCTCCATTTCTTATGTTATCAGCTGTGTAGGAACCTGTGTGGCCATGTTGTCGCGGCTGTTGTCTGATCAAACGTAACGCTGCATCATAACCTGTCTCCGCTCCTATAGCTTTATAAACGGGGGCCCCTCCACCCCGTGTTTAGTGGCCAGGGGACCACACAGTTGCAGAGTTTTTAATTTCTTCCAGCAGATTCAGGAGTCACAAATTGTACGATGTCAGTACTGAACGTAAACTGAGCTGGAGTACAACTTCCTACATAAAACCCACAGGAAATAAACATCCACTTTGATGGTTTCACGGTGGCCTCGGTGTTGTGACAGCCTGAAAGGGAAGTTTTAGGATTTTACTTCGGTGGTTCTGAAGGACATTTTTTTCCTTTTCACTCTGCAGTGAGGAAAATGTGTCTTTCACACAGAAGCTCAGTGTTAAGGGACCTGTGACCTCCCTGTGCCATGTAAGCCTGTTCAGTAATCCATCCATGTAGGTGTTGAAATCATCATTTGGCTGCATTTTTCAGCTCATAACTCTTACTTGAAATTTGGAGAGAGTGAGAGGCGTTCAGAGCGTACAAATTCCCCCCTGAATCATCCACATGATGTTAGAAAAGAGGATGTTGTAAGTGACTTTTCAAGTGTCGTCTCAACATCACAATTTAATCCAGTTTCAGGCAACACGTCTGCTTAGAAACAGGATGGAAACCAAGATTTTGTTCATTTTTCTAATGGGATTTCAGCAAATAGATGTTATGTAAGTGCTGTTAAATATGTAACAGGTACTTCTTATTGTTCCTCCAATGTTTTGATCTAATTCAATTACGCATTTGAACAAGCCTCTCTGCGTGATGCCGCACTCAGCGCTCAGATAATGATATCCAGTAACCATCTCTTCCTACGTCGTGTCTGAATCTGGTTTGTTTGCTGTTAGATATAATTTTTCCTGTGGTTTAATAGCCACAATTCTACTGATGGAGGGAAAAAGAAAAGCAAAATGAAAAAGCAGCTCATGAATAATGTATAATCAATGTGCAATAATTAACACCAAATGCTCTGCCGGCTTCCAGCTGCGTGTGCAGATTTGAAATTCAAATGAAATTTGGTGAAGTCAAGCAATGTTGGTTACAAAATGGACAGTCATTTATTTTTTGTCTTTTCAGGTGCCAGTTCCCTCAAAACAAGATACATCTGCACTGATTCACACATCTGTCCAGAGCTTCATTTGGAGGAGTCGCAAACAACAACGGCTCATCTGCTGATCGATCGTCAACATATTCATCTTCTGTCTGACATCTTTCCTCATCCAGTGGTTCAACCAACCATCAGACTCTACATCTTTTCTTTTTCTGACAAAGCACAGAGACTTTTTTCACTGTGACTTCATCTTCATCGTGACTTTTGCAGATTTCTCTAGTTATTAGAACTGTTAAGAAACCAAATCCTTGCTGGTCCACAGACCGAAAACACGTAACCCGTGTGACTTCCTGTAAAGTGTTATTTACTTGTGACGAGTTCATGAAATAAAATTCACTCCCAACTACAACAAAACCTCTGTGTTAATCCTACATTTGCATTAAGATGGAGGGGTACGTACGAGGACACACAGTGCTGCAGTTCTTTATCTCACAAGCACTCTGTAGTAAGCACATTGTTAGACGAAACACAAAGAGTTACTGTTATCCACGCGTCTGTAGTACATTCACGGCCTTTCACCGACATGTGAGATGATAGAAGTGTGGTTAGATTCATTACAGCTCCTGTAGTATCTCTCTTAACAGGATAATGTGCCTGTCCAGACAAGTCATTAAAGGGAATTACATAATCATAGGTGAAACTCCCTATTCTGGTTTTGATACGAGTGCCATCAGATACAGTAACTACTGTTTTGAGACAGTATTCTGTGTTATAAGTAGTACTTTTCCTCTTTACACATTCTCCACCTCATCCTCCACTTTTTTTTATAGCATGCATGTGGAGTAAAGTAGTGTTGTTGAAGAGCAGCATGCCTGCACGTGAGAACGTTTTGTACTCATGGGCAGTGTTGTGTTTACTTCCTCAAACATGCAGTCCAGAGCGTAGGTTAGCTGTAGGCCAACCAGCCTGTTATGTAATACACTAGAACACGGCTCACGTCACAGAGTTCCCCAACAGTACATCTGAGATGACTGCATACTGTCCCACACACACACAAACACACACCCCTGTCTGACTGCACGCCCGAACACAATGTCCTCAACTTGCCACACATTTAGCCCTGGTCACGTTTTTCAGCTGCTGGTTGCGCCGGCCAATCAGAAGGCAGGGACTCTATCAAGTGGGCGGGCGTGGAGGCATAAAGATTGTGACGTACCTGCTACTCCAGACGTGACCACGCCCCACACTACCAAATATGGTCGAGTGTCTTTAACGAATATCTCGTTCCTTACGTTTTTCGGAACTATTATCTGTGAAAGATTTAAACCCTATCGACCGTTAGTGTTTATATATGTTTATATGTATATTTTGTCGCGCGCAGAGGACAGTTGACGTGCAGCCGTTGCCGGCCGTTGCCACCGTGCTCCGCATGTGACGGAGGGAACAGGGGAGGGGCGGGCTGTCTCGTGCATTGTACCGTGGAACACTGAGTTCCAGGCAGCGTAGCTGTGCATCAGCAACCGCCACACCGCGGAGGAGATCGGCTAGACGACAGCAGGACAACCCGACCCGACTGCACGATCGCACCCTTCAGCATTGAGGAGAGCGTCGCTTGAATTACACCCAGAAAGAGTACGTTTATTATTATTTTTTGTATATGTATGTCTAAAAAAAAATGTGTGGTGTTTCCGTGACGAATACGTACTTCGTGTCGGTTAGGTGAACGCGGCTCCCACCCGTGTTTAACGTTAGTAAACGTTAGCATTAGCACGTTGCGTAGCTTACCAAAGTGCTAACTTTGACTTTTAAGTGTTCGCTTTGCTCTTAGCTAGTCAATGCCGTCATTTATGAAATGTTTATAAATTCAGTCGCTTCGGTTAACGAGTGTTGCCTTTTCATGCCAGGCAAATGCAATATTTGTTTCACTTTCTGACAGTCGTCAGCTTCATACGAGCACTAACCCCATTTAGGAACGTTAGCTCTATTTGCATTTAAAGGGACATAGGGCAGGATCTAGAAATAAGACTCAATAGCGACACGGCGGCCGTTAGCGTAACTGCAGCCACCAGCCAAGCCGGCGCGGGAGCGCGCATGAACTCTTCACAGCAGCG
>CAEMYA010000010.1:10926004-10969515 GCA_903131615.1 Diplodus sargus
ATCATTAACGTAATCCAAGTATCACAATATTAAAGGGTTGTAGCTTTATTGATTTGCCTTATTTTTAGATTACCTCAATACCATACATATGCACATAAAGACTAGGGAAAAGAAATATGACTATGATGACTTTTACTTAATCTTACGATCAAGTGTGTCATCTGTGAGAACAGACACGTGTGTATTTGTTTATACTAGGCACCAGAAGGATGTGTGAAAAGTTGTCATATTTGCACATGTGCATGGTTACAGACTAGTACTTCACTATTCTACAGTTGTAATCCTGTAAGTACTCCCCTTTTTTATGAACCACTCTGTAATCTAATTATATCCTTTTTTTTTGTAATTCAACTAGAATACTGCTCACGTTTTTTGTATTCTAATCACGTAATCAAGTTACATATACTCCCCAAGCCTCATATGAAAAGGGATTCTTCTCATGGTAGTTTGATTCTCAGCTTTTTGATTTGCTAATGTAGCTGCTGTGAGACTTTGTCAAGCCAAGGACACTGTCAGTACTACAGGAAACAAGATGAGTACCAAGAGGAAGGCAGAGAGTCACTCGAGGACGGCGAACAGACCTCGCATCATGAAGTCTGGAGGATCCCGAGCTGATTCAGAGAGAGACTCTGGATTCTCAGGTTCGAGCTTGCTCTTAACACAATTTCCAGTGCTTAGATTATAATGCATCACTTTATTGATCTTCATTTACTCCTTGTCCTGGTCTATAGATGCAAGCTCAGAGCATATGAGCACAATGGACACAACAGACTCCGAGGGTTCACCCCGCCAGCGGGGACGGCAGACCTCTGGCTCTGGCCCCCAGCCCTCGCAGCTGGCTGTGGTTGGAGGCTCCTACTCAAACATCTCTCCCATGATCATCATGAACAACGTCCTCCTGAAGCAGGTAGACTGCTTCTACACGCTGTAACACAAACCTGAGCGAATAATGTTTTCTGTGTGCATGAACTGGATCTCTGCTTCCACTTAGGTTCAGCCCTCAACCTTTGAACCTCAGGCTGAGTTTGGGTCACAAATCCATGTGATGTGGTTTAGATTTATTGCATCTGTGTCTGTCACAGACCAATCACAGCTGCCTGGAATGTGTCTCCAGAAAAAAGACTGAACAGTCACACAGGGTTGGGACTACTTGCTGACCAGCAGCAGAGACCTAAAAGTAAATTAGACATAGCTAGAAGTGAAATTCAGACTTTTCCTTAAATATTGATAAAAGGTGGGAAACCAGTTTAGACAGTGGAAACCAAGAACGATGTGTTCTAGGTTTCTTGTTTTAGTAGTGGGTTATTAAAGTTTTATGACAGAGATTATGATCTCAAACATGTTGTACAACACACTAGTGGGCATGATCTGTTAATCAGTAAGCTCAGTGTTGTCAGAGTTTAACCATTTTATTTTCATTGGAAAAGTGGAATGGCTGATTTCCACCACAGCTTGTTAATGCAACGTGCAGTGCTCTACCTATTTAAATATTATTATAACTTGTAGGCTTCCATAGTATAGTGTATCTTACATTGGTACTAGCTCCACCCCATGCTGACAGACACAGTGATATGGGCCTTACCTGAGTCTGCAGTTAGTCTTGATGAATAGACTGAACATCAGTGCACGTGATCCAGACCTCCTCCAGACTGGTTAAATGTGGGTGGCCAGGCATCACTGTGAGCAATGAAAATAATAATTTAGTGATATTGACGAACAAAGTCATTTCAGTGCCTCCAGAGATGAAAAGAGAACGTGCATGTGTGGGCAAGAGACTGATACTGGTGATTATGTATTGTAATTATTATGATTTAACAGTGAAGTGTATAGAATTACACTGCAGACTGGAGTCTCTGGTAATGTTGACAGTCAGAGACTGACGTGTGATAGCTGACTCATGAATGGGTCTAGTGCATGTTGAATGTGTGGTCAGCATCATACGCCAAAACCCAACAGGAGAATTAGTTGTCACAGAACTGTTCAGGTTGCTATGTGACCATGACAATCTGTGTGGGAGGTCATTATGAAAATACAACTGGCAGGGAATGAACAGAAAAAATTATTATTTTGTTTGATCATTTTAGTTACTTGTTAAGTACAAAAACTGAATGTGTTGCTTATGACATTAAGTGTATTAATAATGAGTCCATTTGCTGCTGATTGTTAAGTAATCAATTTTAGCAGGACTTTCTGATTTGTACAAATTTGTGGTTTGTGTTTGCCACTATTTCATAGTGTGATGATTAATTGGTACTCTGTATTCAGTGTTTTTGTTCTCATTTTGAACATTGTGGAGTGTCACAGCTTTTAATTCATTTACATTGTGCGTCATTGTAAACATCTAACAGGAGACACAAATGTTTAAATGGGGAAGTGCTAATTAGGGATCTGCTTCTAAATCTCTTAATTTTGACTCTGTGCCATTGCAGCCTGGCGATAATCCTCCTGCCCTGAAGCCTTGGGGGTTTAGTCCCACAGTGGAGGTGGTTCAGCCTGTTGTCCAGCAGCCTCAGGTGGTCTTCCTCCAGCCTGTGGTCTCTCGTCAAGCGTCTCCTGCTTCCAAAGAGACGTCCTCTAGACACCGTCGCCCTAAGAATTATCTACCAATCCTGAAATCCTACCCCAAGATTGCTCCACATCCTGGAGACAGCTCCAGTTCCTCAGGGAGAGGAACTGCTTCTTCTTCTTCTTCCTCCTCCTCCTCCTCTTCTTCAGGGTCAGAGAGAGGCAGCAGCTCGACCTCCAACCACCGCGAACACTCTCAGAGAGAGAAGCAGCAGAGAAGTCTGTGTGTCAGTGCCAGTCACTCTGGCTCATCCACTCCCAGTCTTCCGGCCAGCCCCAGCCCCATGTCTCCTCTGCTCCAGAGCCGACTTTCTCTCCACACACCAGAAGCCAGCGCTAGCAGTAGTCCTGTCAGGGAGAGGCCTTCATCGACTGTCAGCCAATCAAAGTGTACCACCTCCCTGTCTTATACTCACACGACTGGCTCCAAAAATGAAACGCTCCCTGTTGTTCCCTGGGGGGGCACCCAAGAGAGCAGCTCAGCAGGGGAACAGCACAGCGGGGAGGGCGACACTGATGTAAAGAGGAAGCGCTTCTGCAACACTTACAACATCCTGAGCAAATCTGGCCTGCTAGACATCGCACTCCGCACAAAGGAGCTCCACCGGCAGAACCGACGCACACAGAGCGACCTGGAGCAGCTAAAAGAACACACAGACCTCTTCCTTAAGGCTGTGTTTAGCGGTGATACCAGCATCTGTGTGAAGCTGCAGGCCAGGCTTCAGGAGGAAGACAAAGAGAAAGATAGAGAGAAAGCTGCTCAGACGAGCTTAAAGGCAGATTAGACCTAGACTAGAGCATGACAGTAATCTCTTAGACTGGGATGGTAAAGGAAGGCCAGGGTTGGGGGTTGGAGCAGGACGGATGGACCGAAAGTAATGTGCTCCACAATCCACACCCCCCCACCCTAGAATCTCACAGAGTATGCTGTGGCCTACATTGTGGCTGCCAGCTGCCTTAGGGCCCTGACACACCAACCCGACCTCAAAGATTGGGTGCAGATAAGACTTTGTGTTGCCGCCTGACATTTTCTGTTAAAATTTGCATGTGAACTCATCGGAAGACTAAAGCTGGTGGCACGTTGATCACCGGCATGCACTTGCGTTCTACACCTGTGTGAGAGGAAATAATTTATTTAGAGGTCCGTGTTTGTAATCCAGGGAACATCATGGCAAGAGAAGACAGGAAAACTACCCTATAATCTTTCAGAATTTGTGAAAAATCCAATCATGTGCTCAGAATCTGAATTGGGAATGTTGGTGTATCCCGTTTTTAAAGAAAAATGTTTAAATATATATTGTTAATTTTGACTAAATGCTCCGTGAATGTTGTTATCCTGCGATCTTCAGCTTGTGGAAAAAGAACGATGTCACAGATTCGTTTGTTCAGTTGGTGCTCATTCTAATTGCCTCTGTTGCTGATGCAATAAGCTCCTTCCAGCAGCCCCAGATAAGGTTAGTGCTGTCAGTGAAATCACACTGCAGAAAGTTTGGGCGGTGGCTGGCCACACACATGCAGTGCTGTCCAGGCACCAGCTGTCGGCTTGGTGTGTCTGGGACCTGAGGTCAAACGAGGCCACAGCTCACTGTTAGACTAAACCTCTCGCTGAAACTGCTACTCTGCTGCCCCAAAATGTTTTGCTTGTTGGCAATCAAAACCCAAAAGCCCCAAGAGATTTGGATCTAAGGCACAATGGCATAAACCAAAAATGCACAATACAGGCTCAGAATCTGAAGAAGAAGAGCTTGATTAAAGACTGGATATTCAGAGTTGAACAGTGCATGACAAGGTGTTTTCATCTAAAACTGGAAAAACATCAGTATGCTACTTCTAACAACCAGCTGTCTCCCTGCATGAATTAGGCTGATCTTTCTGTTGTTTTTGATCGTAGCAGCTCTCCAAGACGAGCTGCCAGACATCCAGTTGACAGCCACAGTGTGTACACAGTCCAAATTATTCTAAACAGCAGGTACAATTATGTAACATGGATGATTTATGACAGGCTTATGGATACGTTTTCATGTCACAGTGAATGGGTCCAGGGCCTCATGCCAGTCGGCATCTTTGAATAGACAAACATACGCCTCAAGTGTCTTTTTTAGTTTAAAACTGGGTGTGAAAGATTTGGCACGGCCCGTTGACGGTTTCTAGTTTCACATTCCCGTCATGTCGATGGCAGCTATAGTTCAGTGCAAAGCGGCTGGAGGTAAAGCTCTGAACAGACATTTAGATGCTTCCCCGATAACACCCACCAGTAAAGAGTGCTTCCTGTAGCTCAACTATATTTAACAGTGACTTCAGTGAGTTCTGCCATTTGTTTTGTGAGTGTGTTTTTTTTTTATACACATGGATTTAATTTAATGTGGCAATATTATCTAACATATTTTTTCTGTGGTTAAATTCCTTTCTATTTTCGTTTGTATAAAAGACTGAACCATTTTTTTTTTTAGACATCCATCAAGTCAGGTTTGATGAAGACCAGTTGTTCAACTTTGGGCCTCACGAGTCCAGATTAATAATATTTTGGGATATTTGTAAATTATGGCCTTAATATCCAAGCCTGGTGTGTCTGAAGTGAGCTCTGGGCAGAATTTAATGGCAGCTATGATGGCAGAAAAGTCTTTTTGTTGAAGTTACAGTGCTTGAAGAGCATTGTGTGGCAACATAAGCACACTACCACTACCGGTGTCTGTAAACTGTTTCTTCAGTACTGTGGTTCTCAAACTGGGGGGCCCTAGAGCCGCTGCAGGTGCGGGTGTGGACGGTAGAGTGAGATGCGATTGCGATTGTGCTGAACTTTGTTGCACTAAAATTCCACTTGGATGATTCTTTTTTTATGAGTTGCTTCCCCTATAATTGTTACTGACTGGTAAAATTGTGGGGACGAGGTCATGCCAGAAAAAGTTTGAGAACCACTTTTATGACACAGCGATGTTTAACATTAATATTGTCAAATGTTTTTTAAAGTTTCTTTAATTTTTACTCCTATCATTTTCCTGTATTAACATTTTTTTTTGTATATTCTGTCTTTAACTCTATAATGATATCAGATGTGATAATAATGTACTTGCTGTGCTTTTGTTAACTTAAAAGGCCTCATGAGGAACATCTCAATTAAGGGATAATTTATTGTCAACTTTAGCAGTTTTGACCATTTATACAGCACATTTTTTTTTAAAAGGTTTGTGTGCTCTTGTGAGGGTCATGTGTTCTGTGATAAAATGTATGGAAGTGTTACACAAACTCAGACGTTTAGGTTCCTTTGTGAATGATTTGTGGGTGTCTTGCTGCACATCTTTTGCTTTTGAAGGGAAGAGAAAGAAAGAAGACATAGCAGATGATAAGATAGTCTGATTAAACGTTAAACAGTGTAAATTATATTTACATATAGGTCTCAACTCGGAGGCATCGTTGGATTAATCTGACCCAGACAGCTTGGAACATTTTAGTTGTCCTGACATTGGAGTCTGCTGTTCCAAGAATTGTCTGTTTGTAGCAAAGTTATATAAGAAATGAATTTGTTTTTTGCTTTGACACCAAGTGAGAGACTGTAAATCTGTCTTCTGCTTTCCCTGCGTTATGAGTGCAATTTAAACTAACAAGAGCAGCCAAACTGCCTCTGTCTGCAGAACAACTCTGCAAAAATCCAAAATTAAAATGTATTTAATCCGTCTGATGTTCAGAGGACCCGCAGTTAATTGACAAATGGCACCTTAACATGTTTTTTTGTATTTGTGTGTTAATGATGCATGTTCTCCAAATGTCGAACGTAGAAGTTGCAGTAGCATTTGAACATGTCACGACCGTGCGTCTCTTACAGAGTGTGTAACCTTACAACAAGGTTTTAAAAGCCGTGGTTGGCTCAGTGCAGAGCGAGTTCTGATGCATGGAAAAGAAAACTTAATCTTGTCATATTGTTGTAATATTTGTGCTGTTGTCATTGTTATAGACCAACATTTGTTTCAACACCATGCGTCCTTAATGAAGGCCTTATTAAGACACTGAACCAGGACAGCAGCGAGACTGCTGGCACTGTTTTGGTCTTTCGCCTTGACTAAAAACAAATGCCAGTGAGTTCTGAGCTCTTTTCTGCAGCAGAGTCAAGACTACAAATGCAAGTCAGTCAGACACACACACACACAAACCGATGCTGTATTCTTGATATTGTTCTTAACCGCTCGCTGTAAAGACCTTTGAACAGTTCAATGACTTGCTGGAATTGGATCTTGCTGTTCTGATACTGGTTCACTGCCAGTGGAAAAAATGATGGTGCTGTAACATCTAAAGGGTCGGCAGTGTTTTGGCTGATGACAGCACAACAACAATGACCATGTCCAATGTCCTTTAAGAGCTTTCTTTGTTCGCTTCCATCAGCTTCTACCACAGCACATTTGTTTATTGAAGCGCAGGAATTTGACTTTGTTTACATGGATCTGCGCTGCTGTGGCGACTCTTTCCTGGATCCTGTTCACATGATTGACTATTGACTGAACTGTTGCAACACAAGTCTCTGGACTTTATTCTATATGCTACTTGCTGTGCGATAGATTGTGAATGCTGTCGTCGTGATCATTATTATGTGTGACCACAGTTTTCTATTTCATCTTTCAAAACCATAGAAGTCGATTAAAAAAAGAGGAACAGGGGTTTTTTTTTGTTCATTCAGTAGGACTTGTGTAATTTTTTGTACCACTGGATTTTGAGTGTTTCATTTAATGTTGGCAGCTTTGTGTCGCCTCAGTGCACTTCAGACTGCCTTCCTTCACTCTTAAAGATGCTGAACATTTTTGTGATTGTTTTATCAAAATGTTTCAGTCGCGCACCAGCAATGATCATTAGGCCGAATAATTCCTTCAGTAGAATTAGGCAGACTGAATGTAATGTGGCTCGCCGGCAATCTTGGTTTTTTTTTATTCTGAAAACTGTCAATGCACAAAGTTGTGTTGAAATCCTCACGGGACTCTCCGGGAGAGGATTCACCAAAACAATAGTTTCCTGCCTTGCAGTTTTAAATATCTGGAAACAGGGAACTTGTATTAAATCATGACGCTTCAGCTTTACCAATCAAAGATCAATAACTAAGATTGAGGAAGGGTTTGTTGTAACTCGCTTTTTAGGGCTCTTTTTTGTACATTTTAGGTTTAGAGACTCATTGCTTGTGTAATAAATGTCATTCCAAAGAAAATGTTCTTTTTGTGTGTGATGTTTTATTTCTCAGTCCGCGGGAATGTTACGTCTTCTTGACCGTCAGCTCAGACTTTATTTCTAAGTAACACAGTCAGAAGGAGCATTAAGTGTTGAATTTTGGGTAGAGATGAGACAGAGCAGGACGGAAATGTTTATTTTGGGAGTTTTCCACACACCTCTGTCATCGCACCAGGAAACGGTGAGAAGGCGACAAGTGAAATAGACATCTGTGTTTCTTACAGCACAAAAGGACGACACGAACACCGAACAATGCCTGGATTCTACAAACACAAGGGATTACACTCATAGTCATAAAGCCTATTATGCATGTATTCCTCTGAAGCCATTGTGGTGGTTTATTAAAAAAAAAAGGATTGGTTCATCTCCAGGCATTTTATAGATACTTCATTTAATTCAAAATGACGGCGCTCTGGATTGCCAAGTGTTGAGTATCTCTTCAGTGCACCTGCCCTCAATTAAGCATTAAACAAGAGAGGTTTAAAGCGGAGACGCCACAAGTGGAAACACAATTTCAGTTTTGAAAAATGTTGCTTCAGTAACAAGTCTCATTTCAGACGAGTGGAATTAAATTAAAACAAACAAAATACTTTGGTGTTTATTGTAGTTTATGCAAGTTGGTGTATTATAGTTGGTATATGCTCATTTGCATATCTAAGCAAAATATTAGAAAACAATACAAAATGTTGTTAATGTAAGTAATCTTGTTTCATGGTGATATTAATAAGTTAAACATTTTTTGCATTTCCACCTTTTAGAGTTTAGTCTCACAGTGCAGGAAATCTGTAGAAGTTGCACCTATTTATACATTTTTATTTATATATTTCCATTAATATTCTATAATCTCAAGTTTTTAACAGACGAGTTTGGTTAATTATTATCCATAGTCTGATTTCTATAACATTTTATTCTTTAAAACATGGATTTTTAACATTTTTAATTCATTTTTAAATTTTTTTTAATGGCTGTTCACAGTATTTTATGATTTACAGAGTGGTATAAAGTGATATCTACACCTCTCTCTGCAAAAATCTTATAACACAAATCAATCTGGCTGTTTCTACTGCTCAAATTAGTACATTTTTAGAATTCGTGTTGCATGATTTGCATATTTAATCATCACATAGCAGAAAAAACCTGTGATTAATAACAGTAATTATATTAGAAAAAAAAACAACTACAGCTAACTAATCTTGAATTTTTTAGGTATTTCGGGTTATTTATTTATTTATTTATTCATCAAAAGATCAGAATACCTGAACACCTGTCAGATTCCAGCCTGTCCTCACAGTGTAGTTTACTCCTTCAGCCACAAGATGGCGTCCATGATTCAGGATCCCCGTGTGGGAAACGCGGAAGTGTCCTAACATTGTTCCCTCAGAGACGCCGTACAACAAACCTGCTGCTGCTCTGTTTTGGGATAATTATCCAGCTGCTCTCAGCTTTTTTAAACAACTATTACAAGGTAAGCGAGTTCATTTAATGTTACTAAAGCTGTTATAGCATTAAATACCTGCCCGGTGTTATGGACAGCGGCCCGGCGGTGACACCGGGCAGCTAACGTCAGTCTGTTAGCCCCGGTAGCTAGTTTGGTAAGTGCTAACCCTGCTAGCTAAGTTAGCAGCGCAGCCTGTCAATGTCTGTTTTTATCCAACAACTGTTCAGACTGACGCAGTGCTGTCGTGCTTCAGCTCCACGTAGCCACGTTATCTGACCGGCTACTTATTCTGTATTTCACTCGTAACAACATGTTTAAAAAAGTGAGACGTGTTAAATTGACGTCTTGTCCTGTTTGACCGCAGATTGTGCGATGGTTCCGGCTCGGAGATGACCTGCCCCGTCCGCCGATGACCGACTGACAATCCCACATTTAGTAGGTCAAATCTGAGGTGAGGATTGTTTTGATTTGACTCAAATCTTCGCAGATTCAGTGTGTGTTTGATGGAATCAGTGTCATCTTGTTGTCCCACAGGCTCCACGCAGGGTGATGCTTTCTGATGAGCTGGACTCCAAACCAGAGGTGAATCTGTTGTGACTGTGGAGTCAGACATGGGTTCACATCCTGACTGTGCTTGCTCTTGTGTTGAGACTCTTTCCTTCTTCGTCCTCTTAGCTGCTGGTGCAGTTTGTCCAGAACGCGTCCATCCCACTGGTCCAGGGTCTGGAGGACTCGGAGTCCAAACACTCCTGCCTGCCTCTGCTGGCCCCGGCTGAGAGCTCCCTGTGCAGCCCGCTGGAGCTCACAGGTTGTCCCCCGTCCACCACAGCCCAGAAAACACATCACAGCTGACTCATTTCCACTGTGACTGCGTGTCACTCAAAACCACAAGCGAATCAAGTTGTATTATTTAGTGTTTAAAGAGTTTAAAGACACCCACAACTGTTTGACTCCTCCACTGTCAGCAAGATAAAAGATACCTTCGACTATCCTGTTAATCATATTGGTTTAGCGATCCTAGACCATAACAGCGTCATCACTCATGTCTGTGTAGTTATATAAGAGTGCACAACTCTAACTAGGAGCGGGACAAAGTATTGATACAACAATATATCGCATCCCTCCCTCTTCTGAAGCACTGCTGCCAAATATTGATATTTTCATAAAACATACAGGCACTGAACAGATTCTGCGGACAGTCTGACCCACCAGAGTCACGACTTCATAACTTCTGTTAACTTGCTTGGATGCAGTACTTATGTACACAGATTGAAAAGATTTAAGTGAGCCACAGTGTTCTTCTTTTAAACATAAAACAAAAAAAACACAGACAAAAAGGCCTAAAGTGAGGAAAGTCGTCTCTGCAACATGAATCTTTAGAATCACTTCAGATCTTTTGTAATGATATGAAATCAGTCGGGTCACTTGTTTTGATGAACCCACAGCACAGAGTTTTATCAGCCGGCTGCTTCAGGAGCTTCATAAAACTTTACTGCTTTCGTTCACTCTCACTGCTCTCATGGTAGGCGGCTTCAATCAGTGAAAGAGCTCTAAAAACCCACAACAGTTGTGAAATACACGCGCATCATCTTTTAAATCCAAGTGCAAACACAACAAAACTGTGAAGATGTACAAACATTTTTAAGATAATAATTAGTGGATATTCATGATGATTAGGATCATGATTCCCTTTAGTCTTGGATCACTGTTGCATTTTATCCAAACCTGTGTTTATAAAACAAGCTCTGACAAGCTCCACCTGACTGACGGGATGGACGTGTGTGTGTGTGTGTGTGTGTGTGTGTGTGTGTGTGTCTGTGTCTGTGTGTGTGTGTGAGATACAACTTACCAAACAACAAATTACAGGACTGCATTATGTTCATCCTGGACGACTTATAAATATATTGACCACGTTTCTTTGCTGGTTGGTTATTTTTCAAACCTGCGCTGTTCGTGTTTATAGTTGACACGCATTGTGTAAACCATAATCTGTTAGTTATTTGTGGTATTAATGTGCAGACAACGTGTTTTTTCACCTCAGATGGAGGCCTGAGCCATGAGCATCAGAGTTCTCCCTCCCTGTCAGAGTTCGTAGGCGTGTCGGAGAGAAACCCGCTGGTGGTCCAGACGCACGCTCACCCGCGGGCCTCACCCAGTCCTCCACCCATCCTGCATGACCTGCAGCAGTCAGACAGCACCTCCTACGTCCTGCTGAACCTCGCAAAAGGTAAATAATCAGTCAGGAAGATAAAGCTGCCTTGAATAGTGTTTTGTACTTTTCCCTATTTTGTTACAGGTGAAGGCTAAGTTCACTCAAAAATTAAATTTTAGTCATCACCTTCCATCCTCTTTCAGGTCGGGTGAGGTTTCTGGAACGACAGTGTTGTAGATGAGGACTTGTTTAAAAACATTAAAAAAAAACAGCTTGTTGGGTGTAATTCAAGTCCCTGGAAGCTCCAAGATGCTAAACAGGTTTGAAAAAACGTTATTTCCACCTCATTCCCGTGTGATGAATCGCTCCCTGGTGGATTTCAAACATCATTAAGACAGAAGTTCAACAATAAAGCTCTAAATTTCCATCCTGCGTCTTTACTTTGTGTCCTGCGTGGCTCCTGAGTGAAAAGAAACGAGGTGACACATTTTCATGAACAAAAAAAACGAGGGGAGAATTATTTTGGCTGGGAGAAATGATCCTTGGCAGGCACATTCTCTCGGTTCATCAGGCCTTGGCAGCCGAGCCCAAAAAATTAATTTTTGGTCCCCCGACGTACACCTTTTGTGCAGCGCTGCGTTCTGCCTGAGCAGTGTGACGGGTAGAAAAGACTTCTCAGTCCACAGAATCACTCTCTGCCTTTTGTTACACTAGATTTAAATCAGGAATAAATGCTTTTTGGGGCGCATTTATGTGTGTTTTCACCACATCTGCATCCTCTCAACCTTTCAGAATCTACCTTTAAAACAAAAAGTGAGGACAGTAATGACTTCAGAATCTTGATATAGAGACGCTCAGGCTGTGGATGATCCTCCAGAATATCATATTGACAACAAACTTCTTGTTTCATGGTGATTCTCCTCCTGCCTTTTGTTTCCTCTCAGGCATCACAGCCTCATCAGAGTCGCTGATCTTCGCCGCGGATGGAGCCGGGGAGGACGACGACGAGGGCGTCTCCTCGGGGGACTACGGGATCGATGGCAGTGCTCCCTGGTATCTGCGCGTGCAGGAGTTGGCACATGACAGCCTGATCGCCGCCACGCGGGCGCAGCTCGCCAGAGACGCCAAGGCCAGCCAGGACGCCAGAGCTGCAAGTGTCAGTAACGGTAAAGTCACTTTGTCCTGTCAACACGAGCAGAAACAGTTGCAGAGGTCTTTTATTCTGGAAAGCAGTGCTGAACAAACGGGCGAAAAGTGGCCTCTGCACGACCGCTATCTGTGATGTCGTGATGAAAACGAGCCTGCGCGCAGGAAGCAGCACATTCTTTCTTTTCTCTCGATAAGATAACATCCTGGTCTACTTTCAGCAGGCATCAAAGACATAAAGAAGAGAAATGAGGTCAGTGATGAGATGAAAATGTGGTGCAATCAGCAGCGACTGAAACTGCGTTCAGCGTCTCATCAGAAGTCTCTCAATCAGAATAAATTTGTAGCTTCGTCTTCTGTCTTGACGGCAAATATTCCGTCGTAAATGTCACATTATCGTCAAACACTGATGATGTTCTCGCTTTGAGTTGTGCTGCGCCTGTCAGGACGTAATGTGCGTTCAGTAACATATGGTGGACGACAAAGGTGACATAAAAATCAGACCGCCAGCTCGGCCAAAGCTCATAAATGAACAAGTTATATTTTGTGAGTTTATTCTACGTGTCGACTGATACAGACAGATTATTAGAAATCAAGTAGACTGAAAAATGATGCGTGGGACCGACATTCATTTACAGTAACAATGAAACTCTTTGTGTCAAAATGTTCTTAAGTACAGTTTTCAGGTACTTTACTTCAGTACTTTGATTTTTTCTGCTACACTATACTTCACTACAGTTATTTAACACATTTAGTTACTGGTTACTTTTCAGATTATTCAGTGTGAGGATGCTGCATCAGAGCAGAACTCATATTTAAATTAGTTTATTTTATCGGCAATCTGATGGGAAGAAAATCACAGATAACGATAATCACAAAAAATGCAGAATATTCATCTGATCATCTGCTATCAATCAGTCTGCAGCGAGTTTATTTTAAAGACCAGCTGCTCCTAGTCAGGAAAAAGTCTGAGAACCTAAATTGTGTTCTTATATTCAGTTAGATAAGAAGTTTGTTAAGAGCTGATGATGACCGAAGAGGAATCTTCTGTGAGACTCGCACATGCCCGGTACCGCTAACAGAAAACTGTGCTGTGAGCAGAAGCGAACATCACAATTATCATAGAAGCTCCAACTCTGAGCGCGCAGATGATAAGATCCGACATGATAATGACCTGAAGTGTTTGTTGTTATTTGACGAGCGCTATTAAACTAAAACGTTGAAAGGCAAGTGGGAAAATATAAAAACATTAACACTGAACGCCGAGCTCTCTAAACACTGCTGCTGCTGCCCTGTTTGCCATCAAAATAAAGCATGCAGGAGTTGTTTACTCCGACTTCTTCACTCGCAGAAAATCACATCTTAATCTGCAGCTCAGCAGAAGTTATCCGCGCCTTCATCTCGTCTCCGTCTCCTCACCATGAAGCTCTCAGCTCTGATCTAAGACAGACGCGGCCTTCCTACAGCACACAGCGGCGTAGCGATCTGTTGACCCACACCGGGAGTCGGGGGGCTCCATCGCAGCCCACTTTGACTTCTCTCCACAGGCGGCCTGTTAGATAAAGAGTCTACCCGTGACATTGAAGGCACCGCGGCTCCGAGCGACTCCTCTGATCTTTGAACTCCCTCCGAGACGGATTGCAGCTGGAGGTCGCGGTTCGGAAAGTGATACGAGAGTGAGCTCTCATTCCGACGCGGATCCATTCTCCGCGGTTTATGAGCTTTTACTTAAACGCTGCTTCATTGTACCTGCTGTTTTTTTTTGTTGTTGTATTCACTGTCACATGGTGTTGGGGTTGAATTCCCAACGTCCCTCATCTCGAAGCAGAAGGCCGTTCTTTACTTAAGCAGCTGTGAAAAGCGTCTTACCTCAGGTGGTCGTGCGGCCTGGTTTAGATTCAGATTCTGGTTCTCTCATCAACTCCTTGCCGACTTCTCCACATTTATCACTGTCCTCGTTATATTTCTATCAGGGCCGAGTAAGGACAGTTAGCAGAGAGAAGCCAAAAACAATGTTTGGACTGTGTGGATCCAGCCGTGACAGTCTTTGAGTCGTTCTTCTGAGCCAGTGTAGCTGTTAAGAAAGAGCTTGAAATATTTTTTTACGCCATTAGATAAACTTCCACTGTTAAAGCTCCTCGATCTGAGCCGCTGTAATGGCTGCCCTCCCACTTGCTTGCATTAGATTAGACAAGTTCCCTTCAGCAGCAGGGTATCAGTTACGGGTGCATTACTGCTGGCATGCTGTAAGCTAAATTGGACCTGTTAGAGGGATTCAAAGCGGGGAGTCCGAGTGAATCCGAGTGATTGCATTCAGGGCTGTTTTCTTACGGCTGTACTCGTCAGCAGGTCTCAGTCGGTACCTGATGATTAGCTTCTCTGTAGCCGGGCTCCAGCGATAGACCCACCGCCCGCCCAGGCACTCCTGGATGTTTTTATTTTTTGTTTCTGCTGCTCATCCCCGCCTTACTTGGCTCTTCTGGTTGCCTAGGTGACCACACACACGGCCTGACAGCAGACGGGGACAAGCCGCCTCGGACCAGCCGCCCCCTCTCCAAGCAGATCCTGCGCTGCTCGTTCGAGGGCTGCTGCAGGACGTTCACGTGGCCGGCTCATCTCAAATACCACCTCAAAACACACAGGTAACACACAGGTAACACGTAGGAAACACACAGGAAACACACAGGAAACATACAGGTAACACACTGGAAACACACAGTAAACACACAGGTAACACGTAGGAAACACACAGGTAACACACAGGAAACATACAGGTAACACACAGGAAACACACAGGAAACACACAGGAAACATATAGGAAACACACAGGAAACACACAGGTAACACACAGGAAACACAGGAAACACACAGGAAACACTCAGGAAACACTCAGGAAACACAGGTAACACACAGGTAACACACAGGAAACACAGGAAAAACACAGGTAACACACAGGAAACACACAGGAAACATATAGGAAACACACATGAAACATATAGGAAACACACAGGTAACACACAGGTAACACACAGGAAACACACAGGAAACATATAGGAAACACAGGAAACACACAGGAAACACTCAGGAAACACACAGGAAACACTCAGGCAACACAGAGGAAACACTCAGGAAACACACAGGAAACACTCAGGAAACACAGGTAACACTCAGGAAACACACAGGAAACACTCAGGAAACACACAGGAAACACACAGGAAACACAGGTAACACACAGGAAACACAGGTAACACTCAGGAAACACTCAGGAAACACACAGGAAACACACAGGTAACACACAGGAAACACTCAGGAAACACAGGTAACACACAGGAAACATATAGGAAACACACAGGAAACATATAGGAAACACACAGGTAACACACAGGAAACACACAGGAAACACAGGTAACACACAGGAAACATATAGGAAACACACAGGAAACATATAGGAAACACAGGTAACACTCAGGAAACACAGGTAACACACAGGAAACATATAGGAAACACACAGGAAACATATAGGAAACACTCAGGCAACACACAGGAAACACACAGGAAACACAGGTAACACTCAGGAAACACTCAGGAAACACTCAGGTAACACACAGGAAACACACAGGTAACACTCAGGTAACACTCAGGCAACACACAGGTAACACACAGTGCACACGGCGGCGGGGGAGGTGATGGACTCGGGCAGCAGAAGCATCAGGATTAAACTGCTGTGCAAATCCTTCCTAATGTGGACACGTTCTGCAAATTGAAAATAATGATGAAACCTTGCAGGCTAATGCTGCTTCTCAGTATTTAGACAAGTAATTACACACTGTGGCTTCAGGTGTCATACGTGCTGTCACGTCTCAGCCGTTAATAGAAGAATACCAAGCCATTAATTATTATTATTAATATCATTTTGAGTCATATATCTCTCTGTATTCCTGAACTGTCAGACTTCTAGACGCGGAAATGTGCGTTTTCTGTTCTCATACCTCCGAATAAAGGACAGTTTTGCTCTAATGTTTACAAATATAAATCTAATATTTAAGCAGCTCTTACAAACTGCTGCTGTTTTTGTCTATAGGCCTGTAAAACAGTTGCATAGTGCACCTTTAAGTCTAGTATGCGCTGCAGTTGCCTTCGCATGAGAATTGTGTGGAAATTGTCTCCGTACAACTTTAACATCGGCAAGAAATGTTATAAACAGTCCTAAAAAATAACCAATCTATGGAAATAACAGCTAGAATATTCACAAATTTGATCAAATTTCTGATTTTTTTCTGTTAGCTGAGCAGCTACAGTGAAGATTTAAACTTAAAACAGATTTAAATCACGTCTTCTCAAATCAATAAGGAATCCTCAGGTTTCCAGAGACAAACAGCATTTTATTTGTATTCAATTTTTCATTTTGAAATCTACATCAGTTGTTTGTGAGGAGCCATTCTGTTTTAAAATGTTAGAAACAAATAAATAAATAGAATATAACAACAAACAATTCCTCAGCTTCTTCAGTTGTTCAGCAGAACGTGCAACAGTTTTTCTGTGAAGCACCAGAAATGTTTTTTTACGGACTACAAAACGTCACCTGACAGGAAGGAGGTGAGGAGATAATTACTGAATTAAAATGTACATCCTCGAAGTTGTAACTGTAAGTGGCGCAGTTAGTGTGTTGCTGTTCTTCTTCGAGACTTCAGAGCTGTACAGATGTTCTCCAGCAGTTCTCTGATCGCACAGTGTGTTCCACAGGTTGTTTGTGGTGGAGGCAAACAGGAGAAGCACCAGCCGAGCCTTTGAGAAAAGAAGTGTGCTCTCTTAACATCAGTGCAGGAAATCTATTTGCAGTCGCCCTGTCTGACCTCCTGCTGCTACAGCAGACATCGAGCCTTATGTGTGTTTTCTGTTTGATTTCCCCGCCGTCCAGGAACGACCGCATGTTCAGGTGCGGCGCTGAGGGCTGCGGCAAGAGCTTCTACGTGCTCCAGAGGCTGCAGGTTCACATGAGGACTCACAACGGCGAGAAGCCCTTCATCTGCAAGGAGAAGAACTGCGGCAAGAAGTTCACCACGGCTGGAAACTTGAAGAACCACCGGCGCACACACACAGGTGGGTGAAAGAGCAGGAAGCAATCACTGACTCAGGCCATTTGACTCTCATCATTTAGTGCTTCCTTTGGTGCATCCAAGGCTGGAGATTGAAGAGTCAGCAGCACTGGCGCCTCCATTTCACCGCTGCGAAGAATAACCGTACTCGGTCATATTTTATTTAGGCCGACATTAACATTTTGATGGCCTGTTGAACGGTCTGCTTCTCCTGCCCAGGGACCAGTTAGCAGCCGGCTAAGCTATACGCTGTTTGTTTTGGCCATATGTCTGGTAGAGCAGCCTTTCTATGAGCTGTAATATCCACTTAGTTGGATGAAATTCTATAACATTTTCTTTATTTTTGGTACCTCTTTGCATCAAAGTGGGACGGCGCCGCTCCAAAACAACAACAACAAAATAAAAGCTGCAGTCTCGACTTCCAGAAGTGTTTCAGGCCGTTCAAATCACGCTCAGTAACGAGTTTTACTACTTTCAAGTCTTTTGTGTTGTGAAGTTCAACCATATGTGTGTGTGCGTGGTGGGTGTCCGCTTCCAGGAGAGAAGCCTTTTCTGTGCGAAGCAGATGGTTGTGGGCGATCCTTCGCAGAGTATTCCAGCCTCCGAAAACACATGCTCGTACATTCTGGTGAGTCGAGTTTTCCAGCTGCACACCTGAGTGTTTGTGATTTTATTTGTAATTGGATATAATATATCCTCATGAGCTCTTTTTTTTTCTTCTTCCTTTTGAAGGGATGCGTCCTGTATAATGTGAGTGTGCTTTGTGTCTGTGCTCTCCCCCAGGTGAGAAGCCTCATCACTGCGGGATCTGTGGGAAGACTTTCTCTCAGTCGGGCAGCAGAAACGTCCACATGAGGAAGAGGCACGGCGAGGAGGGGCTGAGCAGTGAAAGCAGAGAAACAGGTCTGTCTTTTCTACACACACACACACACACACACACACACACACACAGTGCAGTAGGTGGTTATGCTAATCCTCAGATTATGTAGCTCCGAGCAGCCCATACATTTTAAAAAGTGCACAGAGATGGTGTTGGTTTAAGTGACATTTAGGAACGTTTCTTGAATAATTGAAGCCCCTCAGTACTTAAAAATGTATCATTCAAATGTTTTAGTCTTGAGGGTCAGTTAGCTGAAGTTTCTACAGAGGGTGAAAAAGCAGAGGCAGCACAACTGTACCGCAGATTCAGGCCCCCGCTAGGCGTCTCATGATGGGGTCAGAGTCGTCTGAAAAGTACCTAATCGCCAGGTAAAAATGTCACAGTGACTCAAATTGCTTTCGCTCAAATTTCTTTTTTTTTTGCCTTCACCTCGCAAATTACCGAGATAAATGAGTGGATGCTCGAGTTCATCTTTCACCGCAGCTGCAGGAAAAATTCAAGTTTTTTGCTCCTTCTTCTGTTCTCGCTATCAGTTTCAGCACCTCTTCAGATTCCCAATGAGCTCTTTACGTTCCAACATATGGTCTAATTGTAGGTAATGAGATTAAATTAGGTGTATTTTCAGCCGAGGAACAATGACAGCAGACAGAGCATTTGCCTCCTGGTCACATTTTCTGTGTCGCGGTGGGAAGCACCGCCGCTGAATCACCACGGAGGAAAAAACGCTGCCAACGCTCTAATTATAAACAGCACATTTATTCGGGTCAGTCTCCCCAAAGAGGCTGGTCTTTTGTAAAAGAGGAGCAGAGGAAGACGCAGCTCCACAGCGGAGGGGTAGTTTCTGTGTTATTTATACTAACGAGATGAATTATTAAAGCGGCCGTGTTGGAATAAATACAGGCCTTTAAAAACAGGCGGAAAAATTCAAAAGAGTCAAAAGGTAACAGAGGAAGTTAGTTAGTTGGGTTTTTTCTTTTTTAGAATTACAGTTCTTGTCTTTTTGCGTCTGACAGGAGAAGCTCTGACACACAGCAGCCTGCTGGAGGCAGACGGCGAGAACATGACATCCACTGTGGAGCCCATGAATCTTCACCACGCCATGCTGAGGTCACCAGGTAGGTGAACCACCCAAAGCACACTGTGTGAACGGCAGACACGTTGTAAAACAGTGACCGTGCGTTAGTGCAGCTCAGAGTTAATGTCAGAGCTGCTGAGTCAACTCGTGGTGTTGCTAATGTCCTGTTAAGTGTTCTTCAGTCATTGTTCCTCTTGTTGTCACGACTTTTTGAGATGTTTTCTTTCAGATTTTTTTCCAAATGTAGAATTCAGACAGCAGCTTTGCGGTGTCTTTGTACTGTAGCTGTGTTGTTCTGAATGCTGTTTCAACAGCTTGTTGGTGGCTCGCTGTATTTACTACGACTCGAACTAGAACAGAAGACATTTGTGACTTTCTCTCCTTTAACAACACTTCCTTTGTTTAGCAATATCATCCAAGCACCTTGCAAACGAGCTTATAAATTGCATCTTTCGCAGCAGCTCGTATGTGCATATGGTTTCGTGATGCTGTTTATTCTCTTTAGATGTTCATCTCTGAACGCTGTAAACAGTCTGCTTGACAAACCCCTCCCCATCTGTCCTGCCGCCTTCCTTCCCGGTTGGAGTCCTGCTGTTCATCCCAGATACGCTGCTGAAATTGTTGGTTCCAACCCAACTATGATTTACTAAACTCTTAGACCATCACTAATAGCATTTTAAGAACTGGAGCGCTCGCGACTGTTGTAAAAACTCGATAATTGGTCCCATTCTGTCAGATTAACAGGGCTTCAAAGTGAATCTTATTAATCTTTTGATGCTACTTTCGTCTGGGCGATGTGGCTTTAAAATAATATTGCAATGTTTTTATGCCAAATAGTGATACTTGATTAATATCTTGGTATTTTTAAATATCTTTAAAAGAAAAATCGACAGTCAAACAGTCACAATACGTCCGATCGCACACTTAAATATCGATATTGCCTCAAAATGAGCCGTCTGACAGTCGCTGTATTATTCAGTGTTGTTAATTTTTTAATGTATTGTTTTTTTGTCAGATATTAGCATATTATTTCTGTGACTGCATTATGTGTAAACTTCATAAATCATTTCTTAACCAAACACTGGATAACTGAGCTGGTGAAGCAGAACTGTTGTCACAAGTAGACAACAAAATAACATTAACTTAATTAGACATTTGTGTAACAACACTGTGATTTAGTGTCCAGAGTTCACTCATTAACAAATAACAAACGCAGACTTTTACTTGCTTTTAGATAATATTTCCCCTCTTTAATACTTGTTTTAACGACAATCTCACATTCTGTGCAGTAGGTGTTAATGCACGTCCTTCTAAACCGGCCTGTCAGCATTAAAACCAAAAAGCACAACCAGGTGAACTCTTGCAGAAACACAAGGACAAATATATTATTAGTTTTCCCTGAAGGGGTTTTGATGACTTCGGCTAAACTTCAGTGTTGGTACTCACAGAAGTCTCACTGTTAACTAGCATCCGTTCATGTCCCTTGTTTGTCCCTCCAGGCTCTGCAGACTCCGTGGTCGTCCTCTCTCAGCCACATGAACTGGTGACCATGACGACCGAAGGCCACGCGTACGGCGAAGACGTGGTGGCGCTGCTGTAGTCGGCCATGATAAATATCACACACTGCCTCTTTCAGCGCTACACTGACGGTCACAGTGGACTCACACGTAGACATCTACCTGTAAATAATTTAACCTCCGACTTTCTCCCCCTGTAGATATTTGTAATAAGCGATCGATAATGGTTTTATTTTGACAAGTGAGAAAATGGCAACGTTTGTACAAACAACCTTTTTTCCTCAAGTTTTTGAAAGCAAATACTCCCAAAGAAACACTGAGACGGGTTTTAAGAGTTTATGAAAATATAATGGCCGCGCATCGTTGATGCGTCGTATCATTGTCAACACAAAGTCCGGGTTTGAAAATTCAGTCATGATGTTCACCGATGAAAATGAGTGTCACTGATAGGATTGACTGTCACACTGAAATGAACTGGGCACGTGTCCATAATCCGTGTTACTTAATCACATTACAACTGCTTTATCACACTGCTGCATGTAAACTCTGGTCTTGCACAGCAGAACCAGCCTAACGAGCCAGACCGCCCTGTTCATCAGAGGAAAACACACAAACTAATCCAGCCCAACCTAATTGTTTGCCCCGCGTAGCCCACAGCTGCTTTAACTCGCTGTTATTGGTAACATCTTTCACTCAAATGTCAACCTCCAGTGTTCTCTGAGTAAGGCACGCATTGCTCATTTACAACTCAATATATTAACATGTGCGAAAAATAGCTTTTAAAAAAAAAACAAAATTAAAGAATTACTCATGAGGTTGAGTCTGCCATTATGAAACAAACAGCGAGCTGTCTGGGGACGTTAGATAAGGTGGTGCACACTCTGCGTCGTGTTTTGTCGTTGAGCACCGCCTGAATCAGCAGCGTTTGTTCCTCCCGTCTCCTCAGTGGATCTTCAGGTTGTGGAAGTGGTCCAACGTGGCGCCCAAAGCCCAGCTTGACTCCACGTTGTTCACTTTCTTGGTCAACTAGGAGCGAGAAAAGAAAAAAGACCCAACACCAAAATCACTCAAATGCCTTTTGTATTTATTGAAATAAAAAAGTAACAGAATTGTTTGTGTCAGTTTACTTTTTTTATATTGGAGCTCTTTCTGACGAGGTTTTAGTCTCATCGTCTTTGAGGTAATTAAGTTCAAGCATGTACGACAATTTCAAAACGTACTTTCAGGGATTACAGAAAAGGCTCACATGTTCGCCATCACTGATGTGATGCTGAATAGAGACTTTTAAACTTAATGGTGCAATATGTCATAATTCTAATTTAAAGGTGCATTATGTAGTTGTATTAAAACTACATAGTGCACCTTTAAACCGTTTAAAAAATGAATATTATCAACCGTCTGTGATGAGAACGTAAAACGCACGAAACAAGTTTTACATGTCGCACCTTGAACCAAACTCATTGATTTCATGGTTGATTCATACAACTCTGGTCTGAATTACACAAGTAGTTTTTTCTTTGTCCGATGCTTCACCACCTTTTGAAAAATTGAAAAATGTTCCCCCCAGTCTGTTTTCTGTGTAAGCGAGGTCGTAAACCCTGTTGATTATGCCGTATTGAGCCGTCTTACCTGCAGCACCGTGCTCTCCTTGAAGCCGAAGCCATCCTTGAGCAGACAGGTGATGTAGGTCAGATCCATGCACAGGAAAGAACTGATGGGAGGGTACTTGGTCATCTTATTGCACACTGAGCGGACAAAAGGGGAAATCACGTCTGTCAGGTTGGATAATCAGTCATCTGTATTCAGCTGAGCGGATGAAAGCAGGATTTCAGATAGCAGCGAGGACGCACGTCCAGACTATTGAGATGCGCAGCGCGTCTCAAGTACAGCGAGCTGCAGATCTGTCGTTGTAACGATGTATTGCTTTGGCCATCTTACCCTCTTTAGCTCTCTTCTTGATGTCTCTCACCTCCAGCTTCCCTCCTTGGACCCCATCTATAACAGGGAGTGACGGGGAGTCATCTTTCACACATTTCTTATGCTATACCGCTCATTACCAGTGCAGATCCACGCCACGTTTCTATAATACTAATAACAGAGCTGGTGCCCTTTCAGCTTGCAAGACTGGCAGAGGATAGCAATTCCACTAATAACTACACACCTATAGCTCGTCAAATCCACCGAGACAGGCGCAGATGACTCACAGTGTCCTGCCCCTGTCTAGCAGTGGAATGGGTAATAACATCCTGCTGGGTCCGTGTAATTATGTAAGGTGTGTGTGTGAGTGTGTGCTAACCGATAAGGCCGGCATCCACCGCTCTGTCAAAGTAATAAGAGAACGCGTAGAACACATTGCTGTCTTGGAGCTCGTACGGCTGATGAATAATCCCCTTCACCACCTTAAGTACTTCCTGATAACAAAGCTTGTATCCTGCAAAACCTGGAGAAGAAACAGAGACAGTGGTGTGAATTATGCATCTTTTGTAGGAACAACAATATGAATTGATGTGCGATTCACCTAAGTCCATTTTAATGGGGCTTTGGAAACGTTACTGCAGGTGATAAATCTTCACTTTCCAGATTTTTTTTTTCTAAATCTGTTAGTCTTACTTTGAACGTTTGCAGACTGCAAAAATCCTGGTTTGAAAAATGTCACAAACGATGTTCAAAGGGATGTTTTACAGCGTTCTTACAAGTAGTAGCTTTGGATTTACTGGACTCAACACACTAATTATGCTTTTAAATAAACTGGGTCTTACCGTCGGGGTCCCCGCTCACTTGATAGGTCAAGTCTCCAAAGCTCCATTGATCCCTGAACTTCTTTGGCAGGCAGGAGCTCTTAAACACTCGCCACTCCAACCCTGCGAGAGCACGCACACGCACACACACACACACACACACACACACGGCCCCCTTAATCTTCTAACTCAACAGGCTTCACACCTGGTCAGCGCTATCTGAGGATGACTCACAAACTCACTAACACAATTTCCTCTGCAGCCCTTTGGTGATTCATCTCCGAGTGTCACTTGAATTGTTTATTAGAAAGTAAAGTCTTGAACATCCCCCCCTAAAAAAAAAACATCTTTCTCTTTCTCTGTCGGTGCCTCCTTTAATTGGCAGGACGGAAAAGAAAAACACCAGAGAGCGCGCTCGGAGAACTGACTCACTGTTGTGTCTCGGTATCCTTAAGAGACACGCTCACAGTGAACACACTGACCCCACAGCTAATGACACCGCACCACCTTTTCCTCATGAACAGAACCAGTACCTTCTGCTCCCAGAGCGCCCAGTGTGGCCAGCCGCGCTGCCATCAGTCCATGTCCGAGGTAACTGCACGGAGATAAAAGACGGAGACGCGGTTACAAAACCAACCAGGAACAGACGTGTGTGTGTAACGAGTAAGTCATTCTGATAACAGGCCGTCTGCGTATTATTCACATCCTAATGACTGGACAGATAATAGAAGTGTTCCCAATTAAAAAACATCAGAGAGAAGTTGCAACAACAAAGTCAGCTGCATTTGTATTATTATTATTATTGATGTTACCCAAATAATAGGATTGCTTCGTTCTTAATTAAATTCAAGAGGCTTTATTTATCATGACTGTGTACAATGTTGCCAAAGTGTATTAATATCAACTTTACAATTAGAGTAAACATAAATAACAAAATAACAGTAACGATAATTATCAAATCTGTTACCTGTGAGTGTACAATTCAAATGTCGAGTTGAAGATGTCAAATCTGGCGACGTAATCAGCCACAGGAACACTTTCAGTGGTTTTCTACAATATAAAAGGACACAGTGAGTTACTAATCATGAAAGAATTTAAAGGGACAGTTCAACCCAAGATTATAAACACATATTTTCCCTTTAACCCGCGGTGCTGCTGATCGTTTGGGATTGTTTTGATATGAGTTGACAAGTTTCAAACATACTGGCCATGGAGATGTCTCCCTTCTCTTGAATATAATGTCACTAGACGGCGCTCAGCTTGTGGTGCTCATAGTGTCAAAATATTCAATTTGAAAAACTCAACAGCGATCGTGATCCTGTTATTCAAGATAATGGTCAGGGCTCGCAGGCCTTGTTGTGAGCGGTTTCATGTTGAAACTTCGTCTTTTATCAAACTACGTCCGCCAGCAATTTCGAAGCATCTACTCGTGGACGTGAGGCTAACGAACTGAGGCCCTGCTCACGCAGACACAGGTGTTTATTGTTCACATTGGAGAGAGGGCAAATATTTCTACGGCTAATATCTCGAAAATTCAGAAACTTACAACAAAACAAGATTAATTCATTATTTTTTAATTCTAACTGCTAACTGTCCCTTTAATTTGTACAGAAATGTCTAAACATGCAAACACACAACTGACCCTCAGTTTTGGCAGGAAAGTGATCTGCGTAGATCCTCCGCCAAGATCCAAGATTCCCACTGTTGTCTTGGTTTGTGCTTTCAGGTGACCTGAAAACATTTCAGACAATAATCCGGCAGCCACGACAGAGAAGAGCTAATCGGTTAGACCTGAGATTCTATCTTCAAAAGGCCTATTTGACACAGAACGTGCAAACCCAAAAGTAGAAAAAATCCCAACACTGAGCCTGATTAAGATCAGAGCTATCCCCCTGAGGCAGCGCAGCTGTATGTATTCAGCCTATATTTGAGAGCCGGGCTCTCTAAAAAAAGACACTCTGACGATTTTAGACACTAAGTTGAATTTGGATGTACAGTAGCTGAGCTCATTTAACGCCATAACACCAGGAAAAGATATTCAGTGTGTGTTGCAGACCATGTAGACGTGTGTTTACAGTACTCGCCTGTCAGAAAATTCACCGATATCCAAGCTAGGATTCCTGCATTAAAGAGATAAGCAAACACCAAGAATACAGACATTTCAGGTGGGAACGCACAAGCTCGTTTTAGAAAAGCTGACGACAAATTCTCCCTGAAATTATAACACTTGGCACGGGCATAAACATGCGCCAACACGTGAGTAAGAGGATGAAATGCTGACAGATCAATTACTGGGGCACAACAGACAATAACAAATTTTCACCACGTAATTACAGTCACAACAACTTCGTGGTAAAGAGCAATTAAATTTTTTCTTAAGCGTCATCATAAACGACAGCGTTAATCTACTGCAATTTAGCTAAACGTCTGCAGTAAACAAGGTTTCCTTATAGAAATTGCACAGCACACTAAAAGTGGGACAGAAGCATCACTGATGCCACCTACAAAGTGGCTGCCGTCACTGACGACTGTGCTGCTTGTCTGAGTAAAGGGTGGGCAGACGTTACCTTCATTTGTGCCGTTCATTATGCTGACACTGTTGTCTGGAACCAGAAATGGAGATTCGTCAAACACATGTTGAACCTGTGGAGGAAGAAGAAGAGGAGAGGGTGGAATGAGAGAGAGGTAAAGGAGGGAGACTGAGAGCAGAGGAAAGCAGAGAAATGGCCTTAATATTATCTACTGTAATAGCGGCTCATCCAGAGGTGCCCTCTGCTTGAAGGGATTAATTAATTCCTTCAGGGGGATTAATAAAGTATCACTTATCTTCCAAGGTGCCCCAGGGCCATCCATTACTATCTTATCCCCTCCACAAGACCCTCCCACTCTAAGCTCACACCACTCTGATAACAATTCTCTTCCTTTAGTCTCTGTGCCACCTGCCGTAGCACTGAAAATGTTTCTGCCTGCTCCTTCCATGGATAAGAGGTTGCACTTTCCTTTGTAAGTGTCAGACACTGTAGCACCCTACAATTCCCCTATGATTAAGCACCGCACTCTACTTCACAGAGATCTCAATGGCGTGTCTCGTCTCAGCTCTGTTGCGCTCATTTTAACCTGCTCCAGAAGAGCCTGGGCTTTATCCGGGGACAGCAGCCGGAGTCCAGCTGTGGCTCTGAGGATCACTGGAGTTCTCTTCCACTCCAGACGAGGCACAGTCTTCTTGGCCACCTTCAGCAGCATCCTCACTGTGTGCCCGGCCTTTAAACAAACAGAGACAATGCTCACTGCTCGAAACTGGCAACTGACAACAGGGTGACTCGGTTAGAGATGAGAAAACACTTCACTTGTTTGTCATTTTTGCTTTTCTCACTTCCTACTTCTTTTGATTAGCAATGTGATCCCCTGCAGAGGGAAGCTACCGGCAGTGCTTCTGAATACAATGTAGAGCCAGCAGACCTTTTCCCTCCGGCTCAATGTAATTGATTAGATTTGACAATGAACTCACCATTTCAGGGGAGTCGGCATATGCTGACAAACCGGGCTTTATGGAATGGAACATCTCATTGTCCAACACAGGCAGCTCCACTAAAAGATGCAAGAACCACCCACATCAAATATGCAGCAGCTATTAAAAGCATTAAGACGCCTAAATCTGCTTAGCGTACACATGCTGAATTTATCCCCGTATTCAAGATGAGGCGTGTTGACTGGAATCTTACAAAATAGGATTATCACCTCAGAAGTTAATAAAGTCGAGTATAACCTATGTCCCCTGAAGCTGAAGTGTACATGTTTACAGAAGTGAGAGGCTGTGAGGAAAGCTAAGGAAAGGAAAAGACAACAGAAAAGCTTGTTTGCATTGAAAATTGACTGATCTTTAAGTATTTCACTGACATCCTCACTGTGGTAAATACACATGATTTAACCTGCCTTTCACCCTGAATGCTGATATCGTAACACCAGTAAAAGAGCAAAGGGAAGCAGGAGTTACCTGAGCCACTGTTGATGAAGGTGTAGACATGGATGCGTGTCCCTGTGCTCCCTGCATCAAACATGACAGCGTAGAAGATGCGGCTGTGGTTTGCTGGTCGGCTGAGAGCGGGAAGGATGCTCCCGATGCTGTTGGTCAAATCCAGGAGAGACGTCTTGACCTGGGCTCGGCTCAGCCCTGCGACAGCCAGCAGCACCAGGAGGAGTAGAAGCGTCCCGGCGAGCTTCATCTTCACTCTGGAGAATCAGCAAAAAAAGCACAACAGGACTTCTTGGTAAAGCACCGTTATTCTATTAAATTGTGTTGAACCGCTCAAAAAAATAAAGCAGCTCACACTGTCGCTGATTAGCATCGGGCGATGTTAAATTACAGCATGACAAGCAACGGAAGAGTACAGCTCCATAGAGTTATTTACAGTCGGTCATTTGACCACTCCCTGTCAGACTTTCCAACCAACCACAGAGACACATCCTAAAATTAACCTCTGTACCTGCTGAGTCGACGCCTGTGGACAATTTATGAAAAAAAAGCATCACAATTTCACCACGTTGCACCGGCGACGCTTTAGTTTAATCCTTTGATCTTGTTGTTCGATCGATACGCAGAAACTCAAACGCGTCTCAACATCTCTCCACAAAAACTCAGATATGTAATGTGAGGAATTAGTGTTTCCTAACAGCCTCAGTGAGGTTTGCTCTGTGTAAAACCCCTCTGCTCAGACACTGTCACCCTGCTTTTACTGAGACAATTAAGACAGTAAAGACATTTTTTTTTTCACTTCAGACTACCTGTGAATTCCAGTTTTACGTTTCAAGTAATTTTCTTGCACTTTCGTCTGGTGCAAGTTACAAAAATTAATAGAAAAACACTTCATCTTTGAATCAATGGCATGACTTTACAGTTAAAAGAAGTGTGTAACAACTTGGCCTCCCTGCTTTATCCCTTTTATTCTGTTATTATGTATTAACTGCTGAAATGTTTCAGAGGGGTAAAGAAGATGAATGACTATAGATGAATACCTCGCAGATTTATTTGCCGAGTGCAAAGGCTGCATACTTATCAAGAGGTCATTTTTATTTGCCGCCTGGGTATTTGTGCACTTGCAGCTGCTCTCTGCAACAAAAAGATGCAAATAAATCAACCTTCATAAATTTACAAAGGCCAGTTGTGTGCGTACTGCAAAATGTTCTCTGGGACTCGGTGCAATCATAACCTTTCCTTGACCGTCTCATTGTACGAGGAGTCTCATATCTTCAGTTTGTGAAAAGAGCATGAATAAAAAGGTGTGTGACTTTTGCAGCTATGGTTTTTGCTGATGTCTCCAGTGACTTGTATTGATTTTCAGTGAATCTGTGGCTCCAGAATGGACTGTATGCTCAAAGGCACAGCGAAAAAGTTGGAACTGTGTCAGCCTTGGAGAAGAAAACCTTACACGATTCACTCAAATCTCCTTATAATCCCATTTAGTTTTTGCACCACTTTTAGAAAACTTCCTTGTAGTTCATAAACAGCTTAAAGCAACATTATGAAACTATTTTTACCTTAAAATAAGTTCAAAATCATCTTGCTGCTACAGTGACTTGGACGAGAAAGAATGGCGCCTCTGTTTTTAAATCATCATATTAGGCCCTTTTTGGTGGTTTAGGATGTTTATAATGCTGGATTGTTCCCAGGCTAACTCCCTTGATACTTAATTTAAAAAGTGGCTTGCCAGACAGCGGCAGCTTTATAACTAAAATAAACTCATTTTTACTGTACCAGCAACTGAAATGAAGCAGAAAATGTCTGCATAAATATCTACTGCTACAATAACCATAAACTTAAAAGGTGCTCTGTGTAGTTTTGGAGTAGTAATTCAAACTTATGTAACATTTATGATATTAATAAGGTAATGATAAAATGTCAACAATATTTATTTGATGCATTTCTATAACTGAATTAACGAGCTGTTCTCAGGGGGGGGAAGAAGGTCCGCAGAAAACTTTTTGACGCTAGAAAGTCGGCTCCTTTTACACCCTTTCACACTGTCCAAAAAACACACCAAGACCTGCTAACATCAGGCTTTTGTCTTCAATTTAAAGTTGTATAATCAGCATTTACGGTGTTTATCAGCTCCGGTGAGAACAATGGGGTAAATACAGTGCTATTCATCTCCAGTCAGACATGATGCGATGCCGTGTGTTGGAAGTTGCTGCTGGTTTGGTAATACTTTTCCATCCATCTCAGTTCAGACAGCGCGAAAGCGAGAAAGAGAGAGTGAAGTAAAAGATATTTTAAAAATTCCCCAATATTAGTGACTTCCTACTTGTCAGTACTGCGAATGTGCAACTCTCCACAGAGATGAGAAACAAGTGAGATGTCTCACACCTCAGCAGCTTCCATTACAGCGCCACTAAAAAAAAATGGTCTAATTAAGAATTTTATGGATTGACTTAAGCAACTGTGGGGTCTTCTGGATGTTGTGTGATGAGGTGTATAATTGGCTGCTTTACACCAACTTCTGCTTTTTTTCCCGGTGCATTTGTGATAACGAATGTTACACATTATGGAGAAAAAACAACAAACAAACCAAACAGAAAGGCAAACTTGTCTCCTGGCAATCTGAAACATTCAAATGCTTATTTTCAATGGGTTTATCTGTGTTTAACAAATATATATGATCATTTTGTTGAACAGGTGAGCAGGATGTTGGAAAATCCTGCAGATACAAAGAAAAAGAGAAATGCAATGTGTTTTTTTTCCTTTGAGGAAACTTTGCTTATCCGGTCATGACAATCAGTGCAGTTTTGTGAAGAAAATCTGCATAGTGCCCCTTTAACAATAACAATCCATAGTGTAAGTGAACAGAAGAGAGGTGTGTTAGCAGCCGGCGTCCCGTGGCTGGATGCGAATAACTTAACAAAACAGAGGAAGCTAACGTCATAATAACATTATCAGTTGACTCTCTACACTAAAAAGTATCTAGCAAGCAGTGAAAACTGATAGAAATGACTAATACTGTTCCATATTCAAGAGACGACAAACTTCAGTGTCAGTGCAGCTCCCGTAGCAACTGCTGACTGGAAGTTTATTAATAGTCTTTTTTTTTTAACCGTTAGCTAGCTTGAATGCTACACCGCGGAACGTTAACCGGCAAAGTTTAGTTAGCCAACTGCCGAACGTGACAACGGGCTAAAAGTGGAGACAAAACTCCGAGTAACCCTCTCCGTAACATTAAAACACACGGTTAAGAAAGTGTAGTTGAGTTATTTGAGTGTTCTGGACAGTAAACACGCTGCGAGCTCACCATGATGACCGGCGGCTCCTCTCCTCCATCGCGTTCAGCTAGCTCCTCGTGACGTCACCCGTGTGGTGATGACGCGGCTAGGAGCCTCGTGCGGGACTGAGAGCAAAACAAACATCCCACAAAAAAGGGTCATAAACAGTTTCTGTGCTGTCAGAGGGGTGAAAAACAAACAGTCAGTGGCTGATTTTCTGGCATCAGCGGCATTATTTCTGATGTTTACAGTTCACAGGCGGTGAATAAAGTGGGATGTTTTTCCAGCAGTGAAATTACAGGCTGTGCATCGCTGAATCAGAATAAGTCAAGTTCAAACAAACAGTTTTTTATCTTCTGTGGAATCCAGAGTCATTGTCTAGATCTGCACATTTTACATCATTGAGACAAATAAAACAATTTTCAACACAACCAAAGAATTCAACCGAGTCAAATTAGTGTCTTTATTCAAAACAGACAATTTTTTTTTAGCTTACATCTTCAGCCACTTGACAGAGAAGTCAAGGGGACACAGACTGAAATAGCTTGTACTGTAACCGCAGCACGACTCCGAACAGCTTCATCACACTTCATTTTCATCAAGAATATCAGATGTCAAATCCATGTTGTGAACACTGCAATCTAACTTCTATCTCTAAAAAACAGATACAGTACAAAACCGTGGACCTCTATGAGACACACAGATGACACGTTAATCCCGACACTGATAGTTTACAGTAGGATATACATTTACAGGACAAAAACTCAGCAACCATTATTTCAGTTTAAGTGGAGTAACAGAGAACGGGTGTGTGCTTCATCTATTGTAGCCTTTGTTCCATTTTTATCTACATTTCAAGTCTCTACATAATTCTCTCATGAACAGAGGAACCACAGAGGATACTGGTGGAAGACTGTCACTGCTTTGAAGGCAGAATCCCTGATCCTTCTTCATATCTACTGTAGATTCAGAGAAATGTGACACAGAAGAGCATGAAAAGAAATGTAACATGATTAAACCAGCTCATCGCCACGCGATCCGAAACAGGAAGCGTAGAGGAGAAAACAGGTACAAAACACAACAAATCCACAGCACCATTCATTGCATCAGTCAGGTTAATCTCCCCATGTTGGTTTTTTTGCATTTGTTTGTACTTGTGCAACAACAACGTCTACGAGTTTAAACAATCACCAACCAGTGAACCCCAGTGTGAATATTTCCCAACTATTTTTAAAAAAAAGGACATGTAACCTCTCTTTCCCCACTAAATCTCATCCTTGGGCTTCTTCTTAAGGCATATAAGGAGTCATTTACATTAATGCTGGATGTGCTTTCGTCTTAGCGTCCCATGGTTGGCATGGTAACAGCTGGGCTCGTCACAGTGGCGTCCTCAGCCTTCCACTGCGATGTCACAGTCTTGATCTGAGTGTAGAACTGGATGCCCTGGTGGAGAAGAGACGACTGCTGTGTCAGCTATCTGGGAGATGATGCAGAGTGTTTTTTTTTTTTATAATCTAACATGACGAGCTGCTTTTGTGGTTTTACCTGCTTGCCGTAGAAATTGGTGTCTCCTCTGAACGAGCCCCTGGAGCCGGTGAAGGAGAACATGGGGAGGGGGACGGGGATGGGCACGTTCACGCCAATCTGTACAAACATATACGCACATTAATATTAAATCACACAACTACTGCAGGGGCACAAATGCACCACGAAACCTTCCCAAAAAAATGTGTGGCGGGGCTGGAGAGTGAACAGTGTGTTTAAAAGTCAGGTGTGACAGATCAATATAACATATTTTCAGCTTTACACAAATACTTCACGGTCCTCTGGATTCCCTTTAAGCGTAAATGTGAGGGAGGCATACACAAATAATTCCTTAAGGATGAAGGTTGTGAAAAATGATTTCCTCTCTCTGCAGGAGAAATGCTGTATACATTTAAAATAGTACATAGACTCCACTGGACCAAAACGATTATCACAAGGGATCTGAAAAAGACTTTTTGCAACAGTCTTTCCTAAAACATTACGCTTGTTTTGCTTTAAAATCATTCCTCCTGTTCAGACCAGCCCTTACTAACGCGTCTCCAATGTACATTTGGCGTATACAAACTGCGCATTGATTAAAAATGTACTTTAAAAATCTTGGATGCAACTAAAAAGCTCCATTCCTCTGAGCCATCAAGTCACTCCAATAAATATTCAGACATTTCACATGAATTGCATCCGTTTCCTCTTCTTCAATCACTACACCTCCCATATGAAACTGTTTACTCATCAAAGTCTCGCACAGGTGACTCACTGAGGACCAAAATAACCAACCAGAAAATAACACTTAGGTGTGAACCGTTTGTATCCACAAATACATCTCCAGGATCCTTTTAATTCAGCGTCCCTCACCTGGCCAACATCCACTTCATGTGTATATTTCCGTGCTGTGGCTCCGTTGGTGGTGAAGATGGCGGTGCCGTTGCCGTACTGGTTATTGTTGATTAAAGAAATGGCTTCGTCGAGGTTTTCAGCCTCCAGGACAACAAGCACGGGCCCGAAGATCTCCTCTCTGTAACATGTCATGTTCGTCTGGAATAAAAGCAGAAGCATCACATCAGAGATTTGCACAGAATTCAACATCTGCAGCTTGTGCTTTAACTGCGTTTAGCAACAGTTAAATCTATTTTAATATGAACCTTGTCTGACACCCAACACTCATAACAGGAAACGGTGATGGGTGGTGTAAATTGTGCGTGACAAAGCTACACGTTATTAGATGACGATTTAATACGGCTGTACTGTGACAGCCAACTTGTCTGGGCAGGAAAATCAGCCTCAAGTCCCAAAATTTATAGAGTGGTCCCAATTTTAGGCTTCAGAGTAAAAGCATTTTATCAGCTTTCTTAGCCTGGAAAATTACTTCCATCTCCCCAGGATAAACTGTAGCTGAGCTTTTTTTAACCTGGGCGAAGCAGATGAACAACATTAAGTCTAACAGCTGTGGGAACAAAAGGATGCCGAAATGTGATTTAAAATGACGACAACAATACTGCAAACAGACTGAACTGATATTCACAGACATCCATGCAGTTTACTCTGAGCAAAGGACGCATTCTGTTCTCCTTTTATTGGCAGATTCCAATTTCCTCACTCACACCTTCTGATTTGGGTCAATTCTGATCTTCTTTTCATGGACAATAAGCAACAGTATACAGAGAAAAAGCAAAAACTCCTCAAAAAAAGTGCTCTGTAACAAGACAGAACTTCTTTTGTACAAAACCAATGACTAAATTCAGTATATCTCACTTGATCTAAAATGTTATGATATCTTATGTTATGCTAAAATGCTTCTTTATTGAGTGGCCCGTTAGTGACTAGGCCATGCAATTGCATGAGAATGGGAATTTAAGTTCCCCCTGATAAGCACAGTGAAACGCAGATACACTGCAGCCCGCAGAGGAAAAAGAGAACAGCACTAGAAAGCGTGACTGTAAATAAAAAGCATAACGCAGTAAAAGACTCTCACACTGAGTTGAAATGGAAGGGGTGCACATAAATTAAGTAAATAACATAAAATATTTAGTTTCTCTCTTTCAGTCTGGGCTGGCGGTTCTGTTGGTGGGGAGCAGACTGCATGTGTGGAAATGCGACATCTCTACTTTTTGGTGATAGATAATTAAATCCTACCGTAACATCAGCCAGGATTGTAGGTCCTACAAAGTTTCCGTTTTCATAACCTTTGACGTTGACTCTTCTTCCGTCCAGCAGCAGCTTGGCACCTTCGTCCACTCCGGTCTGGATCAAAAACTCCACTCTGGCTTTGGCTTCAGGTGAGATCAGGGGCCCCACATCTGCCCCAGGCTGGTCGCCTTAAGGATACATAACATTGTAAATGGACAGTATCACGCTGCAAGACGTTAACGTGCCCGTTTTCATTCCTTTGATGGTCATTGTAACTGATTATAATAATAGTGTAACACTCTATATGTCATACCATGAATCTGTGATATTTTTTTTTGAACAGCATCATGAATATCTCACACCTCTCCAACCCCAGTTGACAGTGTTACTAGTGAAGTTACCTGCATTAACACGCAGTGATTTAGAGCGCTCCACCAGCTCCGGGAGCCATTCACGAGAATCCCCTACGAAAATAGCCGTGGAGAGAGCCATGCAGCGCTGGCCAGCTGCTCCGAAGGCAGCGCCGACCAGCTGGTTGATGGTGTTCTCTTTGTTGGCATCGGGCATTATCACGCCGTGGTTCTTGGCCCCCTGAAATTAGAAATGTGGGACACGGCTCTGTAGAGTTTCTCTCCAGTTACACAGTAAGACATCAAACAGAGGCAGCACACTTCTAGTCACGTATGTTACAAATCTCAGTAATTGACAGCTAAGCCTATAGCGGTTGCCTTAGTTACAGTAAGAGTGGGTAATCTACACCATATGTTTTACCCATAACAATAGGAATATTTAATAAGTGGGTTATAAATGGAAAAACAACAACTTCAGTCTAGTAACACTGATGAATCCCTGATGTAAAGGGACTATATGTTTATTCTAAGGCTATCTTAATGAATAAGAAGTACTGGAGGCTCTGGTGTACCATGTTGGACTGCACTCTCTTGCCGTTCTT
Source organism: Diplodus sargus (assembly GCA_903131615.1). NCBI lineage: Eukaryota > Metazoa > Chordata > Actinopteri > Spariformes > Sparidae > Diplodus > Diplodus sargus. Next base: position 10,961,689 of record CAEMYA010000010.1, read on the forward strand.
GGATCCCCGCTCGTAGATGTACTCTCCAGCTGAGTTGGAACCCACAAAGCTGATGGCTTTGATGGCTGGATGGTCACAGATGAAGTTCACAGCTACACAAAGACACAAAACCGATACTGTAAATCCTCTCTGTTTCATCTGCGCTGCACCCTGGAGGCACAATATAAGAGCACGGAGATTCAAATCCCTTTGCCTCAACCACCTGAATTACTTATACATATAGGAAGCACATAATATGGAAATTTTCCATCTACATATTGCCAGGGGGTATGTGATTAGTCTTTGAATCATCCTTGGACCTTTCCCCAGTGCTCATTACATACACACATCATGTGCGTCTGAATGAGCAGGGACAAACACACACATACACACACACACACACACACTCACCTGCATGCTGGCCGTGGATGATGTTGATTGTACCATCTGGTGCCCCGGAATCCTGGAGCAGTTTGGCCAGGAGCATGGTGCATCCTGGGACCCGTTCGGAGGGCTTCATCAGGTAGGTGTTGCCGCAAACCATGCCGATGGGGAACATCCACAGAGGAATCATGGCAGGGAAGTTGAAAGGAGCAATGCCAGCGCACACTCCGATGGGCAGCCGGTAGGTATAAGTGTCCATATCCTTGGTGATGGAGGGTAAGGTCTCTCCCAGCATGAGGGAGGTAATGCTGCAGGCATGCTCGACTACCTCTGGAGGATAAAGAGGAAGAGAGGATGAAGTAAATAAATACAAAAAAGGGAAAGGTAAACAAATGGATGCATCTCTAAAAATAAGAGTTATGGAACACGATAGGCTCAAGTACAAAATGGATAATGCATTTAGACATTAAATCATCTTAATAAAAACAGGTAATTGATTCTGTTTCCCTGTGAGTAAACTGTAACTCGTGAAAACTTCAAGCACCATTGGCTCCAGCACTGTGGGAAATCTAATGCTGGCAGCACACCTGCAGATGTAGCCTGTCTCCCAGCTGATAAGTTCAAAGTCAGCATGCCAGAATAACTCTCGAAAACTGGCAGCTGTACCAGGCACACAAAAAAAGACACTTTGGCAGCTCTCCCTCGTAATAAACCAAAATACATCTTCTTTTATTTGCAAGTGTGTATGGCTCTTTTAATTTCTCAACATGGCCCTTGTTAGTTCAAGTTCACCGCACTGAGGGGAACTGCATAATTATCTTTATATAGCATGCGACTAAAAGCAGCGCCTGCAAAGTGTTTACATAAAAAACAACTAGGTAGACACACTCCAACATCAGGACTTAACGATGTGATGCTGTAGGGATGCTGTTTCCCGAAGCTTTGTTTTGTTATAATTGGGCACTTTGAAAGCCTCTTTATGCCAATACGGCCAAAACAAGAACTGTTGCTCCATTATTAATTTAAAAGTGAAAGCGAGCAGTGTCTGGTTACACGTAAATAACCGACACCCCGCTGCCACTTTGCACAGGCAATGACAAAAAGGGTTGCCGCAGATAAAGACTTTTCATCAGGAGATACAGATACTATAGACAATAGATTGAGCAGCGGAATTTGATCTATGCTATATATTCACCAGCACTCCAATTTAATCAGGATATCGAATACCAAATGCACACTGGGAGGTCTAAGCTTTACTCACGGAGGCCTCGGAATACATCTCCCTCGGCATCAGCGAGAGTTTTGCCCTGCTCCAAGGTGATAATTTTAGCCAGCTCTTTCTGAAACATCAGAGGGAAAAACAGCTTACAATTAATAAAAGACATCAACAGGGAAAATAGCAAAAAGCTGGACACATAAAAAATACTTCCATTTTGTCAAAGCTGTTATCTTAAAATACAACAAGAGGCGTAGCAGTGACAAATTTCCCTACAATGTTATCCTTGATGAGCTGCTGGTAGCGCAGGAAGATCTGCTGCCTGCTGAGGATGGAAGTCTCAGACCAGGAGTAGAAGGCTCTGGAGCAGGAGTCCATAGCTGCCAGCATCTCCTCCTGAGTAGCTTTGGGAACACGTCCCACCACCTCATTAGTGGCCTGAGGAGCAGAAGACAGTTAAGAGATACCAGAGAAGTTGATCGAGAGCAGGGGGAAGTCATTACTGCATGTACATTTATTCATTAATATTGATAACAATGTTTTATATTGTTAACATCGTTTATATCTAATGTTTTTTGCATGCGATAATCATCCGACACACCTTTCAAGAGCTACTTGCTAAACCACGGCAGAGCTGGACTTTTAGAAGATATAAAAACAGGTCTGGTTGTGTTCACAGGGTTCTGATTTCTCTTACTAATAAAATATCAGAAACTGGCAAATCAAGACTTATTATCCCCTCAACAATGTTCATGAGTGCACTAGTTATTTGGGGCTAGCTTATATATAGAAGTCTTGTTACTGCAGCCACGTTGCAGTTTGGATGAAGTTCAACTATGAATACTCACAGGGTTGTGAATGTCAAGCCATTCAGACGTGTTGGACTCCACAAACTTGCCATCGATGAACAGCTTGGTGGTGGGCTAGAGGATCAAAGAAGCATATGATTAAATCCCTTTCTGCCTCTTTACGTCATTACTAAGTTCATTAGGACATCTATCAGTCACCATAATATCCACAGTGGCTTTCTGAAGGAGTAACTTTAAGTCTCTTTACTTTGAGATGTGAGATTGGTTCATTTAACATTTAAATCAGGCTTTTATAAACTGAGTCTCCCAATCTCATAATACATACCAATTCTCAGATAGTTTTGAGTATGTAGTGTATGTGTAACACCCAACCGCATACATGTATTTTGGTCTAGTCTTCTGTCATTTTTAAACACATATGTAGTTGCCTTTAGGGGAATGCTGCACCAGTCTGACATACCTGTGTTACCAGTAAGTCACGTTTACAGAACAGTGCAAATTCTTTAAAGAATGTGTACATACAGCATGTATGTACACATTCTTTGAAGAATTTGCCTGGATAGACAAAGACTTTTATGAAATTGTAGATCTGCACATTCATTTTTATCCCTTTTGTGAACATCTTGCCAAATACAAAACTCTGTGCGTGCGAAAACAAAAACGTTTCCATGTCTCTAGTATTATCACTGCTGGAGATACAGCACATTTTCCAGGAGATACATAAGCGGTAAGTAATAATACTAAAATGAACTCGGTATGCATGCTATCAAAACACTTTTTTTAATGTGCTGTTGATGTGCATTTTTGTCCCACAATCCAATGAACAAAGTAAATGTAAAAGCTTCTAAAAGGCAGCCATTATTTAGAAAAACAGCTCACTCCCTGGGATGTTTTGGCAGCTGCTTTCCCCGAGTCGCAGTTTGATAAACACCCGATGGTATAAGTACAACACATTCTATGCAAACATTTCGGTGCTTACTTTTATACCAACTGCAAAAACAATGATATTTTGAGACGTCTCTCTATGCAGAGCTTCTTGCAGTGAGCACTGGGAACCTCTTGTGCTTTAAAAACGGCACTTTCTGGGTTCATGCCTCAACACAGAACCCAACTTGAAGGTCCAAGTAGCATTGCTTTGGCTTAATGTCAGAACTCTGACATTCTAGAAACAGTGAAACCTTACACAGGGAGGTTTTGCTTACAAAATAATTTCCAGTCATAATAATATGTCACAACCATCCAAATCTGGAAATATCTTATGAATAGCCCATCTAGTAAATCCACCGGAACGGTACAAACAAGATATTATAGTAAGGCGTACGTCATGACGGTCATGCAGTTTGCTCAAACAATGAAAAGATTGTTTAATCGCAATGTAAAGACTTGGTCACATTACCCCCCTGCCAAAATGCTGTGTTTTGAAATATTGATATTTGAATCAAAGGTCATCATCTTAAAGATCTACGTCCTCTAATCTTGCTTCTGTTTTCATTCTAATCTCATTAGTCTATTTATCTGTACTTATTGCCGCCCTTGTGCTGCTGAAACAACCTGCGAAGGTTTATCTTTAACTTCTAATCTGAGAAAACAGGATCAAGTCTCAGCTCCATTTTGAGTTTCATGGCACAGGAACAAATGCATGTGAATTATATTACTTCAACGAAAACAAACTTGGGCAAAACTTTCAATAAGCATCGTGTTGCTTTGACATAATGAGGTCGTGTGTGTGTGTCCGGTGATGAAGGTTAACTGTGTGATGTAACAAAAGGTGGCACATGGAGACCAGACTGGAGAGCCTGTGGTGAACACGTAACCTTCATTCATTCATTCATTCATTCACTGGTGGGTTATGAAATCCTGAGAGTGGAGGCTCTTACCACTGAGGAGGCGGAGTAACAGCGACCCAGCTGGAGGGGGACCTGCAAGAAATAAACCACCAGAGGATTAGTTAGTTAACTTCAGTTTACATTAAACCCATTGTCAAATACAAAACAACCATGTCTGAGTGCTCAATCGCTCGTCACCCATGTACACATGACGCAAATGAAACCTGTCCTCACCTCGCCAACTTAAATTGCACATGAATATTTAACACCTGCAAGCCAGGAGGAGTGGGTTGGGTGCAACGTGCCTGCTGGACAACGACTTTGCTTTGCTTTGCTTTGCTAGCTAGCTAGCAGCTGCTACGTTGTTAGCTATTTTGAGTTGCATTAGCATCAAATAAAACCAACTGTTTTGCAAAACACGAGCATGAATGTGTGTTACCTTTTTGCTCAAAAGGGAGCGGAGGAGAATGGCTGCCATTGTTGGGGGACTCGGGTTACTCTTTTTTTTCCTGCTCCAAAGCCCTTCAACCGACCCACAAGACACGGGAGCGCTGAGAGAACTTTAGCTAGCAGAAATGTTGCACAGGACCGCGCGGAGGGATACACAGCTGCGATCTACAACACACCAACGGCTGTCAGCACGCGCGCGTATTCATTTGTTGATCTGCGAAAGCTGCGCGCGGCGGCATTCGCTGTTTCCGCTCGGTGTGGGCGGGACATACTCGATTTAACCGCCAATCACTGCGCGTAGTTTACCAACCTCCCCAAATTGGAACAAGCTGATTGGCTCCTTCGACACACACACAGACTGGAGTCGTTTCTGACACTTTTTCTTGAACTTTGCTGTCAGAAATGTGGCCTAGTTGTCTTAAGACGTCCGACACCTCCCGTTAAAACTCACTTTTTATATTTATTTTCACGACTAAACCAGCTGTCTTCTGTGTCAACTGTGTTTATATAAATAAACACGAAGGAAATACTTACAAACACCTAGTGCCAGGTAACAGTTTCCATGGCAACGTGCTTAGAGGCAACATGGAGTTTCTGCAGTGGAGTTGTCAAGATGTTGGGCGATGGATTGAGTCTGTAGGATTTCCACAATACAAAGTATGTTAACATTCACCCAAACTAAACAGAGATAACACTGATAATATTCACACACTTTTTTCAAAAAGCTCTTGACTCTCGTTGTTTATTTCTGTCTCAGGCCTGTTTCACGGAGAATCTCATCACGGGGAGAAAGCTGATATATGTAAATTGCATCCACCTGCCAAGACTTGGAATCACAGATTTTAAAGACATGCAGGTACGAAGGAGCAGGAGGGAGAAGAGGAGGAGGAGGAGGTGGAGGAGGTGGGAAACTGGAGGGGTTTTTTTCTCATGTTTTATTCGAGGCCTTCAAAAAAGAGATTGATGTTACACTGGAGACTTGTTTACATATCAAAGATGGAGGCTCACACAATGTTCAAAGCACTTTCAACAGGCTGAGTAACACCAGGATATAAAGATAGGCACTTTCAGAACTAGCGTGCTATAACCCACAGGCTACTCTTACCTCTTAATGAAATCACACTGATGTAATTTAAGTATCCTGACTCATAGCATTTATTGGAAATCCCACAAGACATTCGTTTTGAATAAACCAACAGCAGGCACACCTCATATTTGCCTCCTGAAATCGCAATCCAAATGTCTCCCATATCTCTCTGAGTGGACTGTAAACACAAGAGAACTCACGTCTGGTCTGTGCCAACTCATCCCGTATCCCATTTGGCACTTGAAAAAACCCCCTTTTCTTTGAACGGTGTGACATCCAGGTAAAGTTATGCGCTGTAGCAGCTGAGCATTACTGCCAGCAGACACCTCAGGTATCACGTATATGCTGTTTACAGTGAAAGCAGCTGTTTTTCTTCTCCCTCCCTGAGGTCAGAACTAAATTGGCTGAAAGCGCCTGCATGCATTTGGCTCTGCATTACTGTTGAGACATCAAACCACACATCTCGAGACGAATATAAAATATTGCCTGTGCTCCATTGAGTGAATATTTATATTCATTTCCTCTATATGTCCTTTGATTTTTTTTGTTTTTTGGGAGTGTAACCCTGTAAACGTCCCTCCCACGGTGCCACTATCTCCTTAAAAGACTAAACACTCTAACTCTCAGTGGGAACACCTTATTATATAAAGGTTAGGTGCTGCAAACATATACTTTATCAAAGGACTCAACCCTGCTGTGAACCCCCTGCAGGTCATCTCTGCTCATGTGCGGGAGCTGCTGGGGATCACAGAGGCCCCGTGGAGCCGCCGCATCGCCGACCCTCCGCGGGACGCCAGGGGCCGGTTCCTGGAGAAGAAGAGCCGGACAGGTGGGAGCGCGGACAGCCTCACCTACCAGCAGTTCCTGGATGACATGCGTCAGTGAGCCCAGCGTGATTCACAGCGGTGAAGGAGCGCAGCAGAAACCAGAACATGTCAGCGTCGTTTCATATCACCACCTGTCAGCTCATGATGACTGCGATGACACACTCGGAGTGGGTCACATGCAGCAAGGGTTGACATTAACACTTCCCACCAGCAAAATGATTGTATGTCATTGTGGCTGGTGGAAAATCAGATATACTGCGAGGAGTGAAGTCATGTCAGGGAGTCCCAGAAAAAAATCAGAAATGTGAATTATTTTTGTTTTTGTATCAAACATTGCTGTTTTTTTTGTTTTTTTACTTTTTCATATTTCATTGGATGTAATGACAGAGAATAAGGATTATTAAAGGATAAGTTCACCCAAACATGAAAATTCACTGATAATCAACTATACCGATGGAACGTCAAAACATTTCTTGAGGCTTCAATGCAAAACAGTTTGGCAGCATTCTCCTAAACAAATGAAGCAGATGGAGACTTCCACATGTAAAAAAAACAACAGAAAAATAATTGAAATATTTCTATACAGCTCGTTGGTTGTAATCCAAGCCCAGAGATCCACAATTGATTTGAAAAGACTTTAATTACACCCTTTTTAAAGCTGAAACCTCCATCATAGCTGCTGGGCTAATAGCATTAGCTAACGCTCAGGCTCTTGGATTATGCCAGACGACCTTTATTGGGCCATTTTATGTTTTTTTTTTCACCTTTTAAAACAAGTCCCCATCAAGGAAAGTGTTGCAACGCTGTTTTGCTGTGAAGCTCAGGGCGTAAATGTTTTGTGGACTATGAAACTTCGCCTGAGCTTCCATCCACATCAGAGTAGTGCTGACTTTTTGGTCTATCCTTTAAACCAGAACATCAGAAATCTATGCACCCATTACATAAAGACGTGCAGATATTGTGGCCATGATTTAGCAAATTGTTCCTTTTATTTACATATTTAGAAGTAAACTCGGGGTCATTTGCTCTCCTCCCATCCTTTCCTTGCATCCTTCTCCTCTTCCTTTTTTTATTTGCTTTTTATATCAAGAAGTGTATCTTGTAAACACTGTTCTGTCTGAAAGAAAAAAACATGTAAAAGCTACTGAGTGATCTCACAACAGAGACTGATTTCACTTTTTCACATCAGAAACTCTCCGCACACTAATAACAGCTTAGATAGCTGTTGCCATTTCAGCTCTGGATAACT
>CAEMYA010000010.1:10983636-10993659 GCA_903131615.1 Diplodus sargus
CACCTCCTCCTCCTCCTCCTACTGTCTTGCATCATGCTGACTCACTTCTCTTCACTCTCTGCAAGAGTCCCGCAGAACTGAACCCGCCAGTCTGCAAACACACACCGGCCCGTCCCTCCTCCAGCCTCTCCTGGTTTGGTATGCAGCTCACCAGGGGTCACAGTGATCGTCTGAGGCATCCTGATGAACCCTCTTCCTCCTCCTCCTCTTCCTCCTCCTCTCTATCGTAGCGTCAGTGTTCCACTGATTAAATTCATTTTCTGCTGTCAGTGCTAATGGGCTTTTCATTCCTTTGTGTGAGTTTCAGTCGTTTCTGACAGAACGAGTCCCTTTACAGAGCACTTAAACCAACATGGTCTCCGACACCACAATTGCCTGCTTTTAATGACAATGATGATGTGTGGTGGTGGTGGTGGTGGTGGTGGTGGGAGGGGAATCACCATCATTGGGGCATTGATGTGTCCAATCTGTGGTCAATTGTCTTATTTAAAGAGATCGTTGGGCCTATTTTAACAAACCAAAGAGCCCATTAGAATCACAGTCAGACAGAGGAGGCTTTAATCGAAGGAGACTGAGGTCCTTCAACAAGTGTGTTAGCACCTTTGGCTCTCCGAGCTGCAGCTCAGTGTATCATTATCTCCCCGCAGCAGGCGGCCTGAGTGACTCACACATGAGACTTTGTTCCCGTGGAAAGCAGCACCATCCTGGGGAGAGAGAGAGAGACCGAGAGAGAGAGACCGAGAGCGCCCGGGGGCCAGAAACAATCCGGAATCCAAAACACAACTTGATATCAGTCTTAGATTGGAGGAGAGGAGGTGGACAAGCACGGTGTAAAATATGCACAGGCAATTCCAAAGAGTATGCATTATTGAGAGGAGTAAATGGGTCCAGGATGAACATCACGGCTCATTAATAGTGAATGTGATTACTGTTTCTGGGAAAACAGCAGTCGGGGCGAAAGAGGGGGGAGATAATTGAAATGGTCAAATCTAAACTAAAGACTTCCTTGTTTACTCAGCACCGACTGTTACTGTCTGGTCAAACTCGTGATTAAAGCCGATAACTAACGCTGCCAAGTGTCCTGTGATGATGCTGAGTGCTGACATCTTGACCAGCGGTTCTGCCTTTTAAAGAAAGCTTTGGACTCATTCATTTTTTATGATCTCGGCTTTTGAGTCAACTATGCTTCAATTACCAGCCGGATTTTGACAAAGCCGGGAGAGAAGACGAGTGAGCTTTCGTATCTTTTTTCTTTTTTGAGGAGTCGGGCTGAGTGAAGGTCACGCACCGGGGGGTTCTGACTGAGTGGCTGCTTGACACGCACACTTACTAAGTGCCACCACGTCATCCCGCAGCACAGACACCAGATCTGGTTTGACGTGAACCCAGATTATCGGCCGAGGGGTTTTCCCACGCTGAACGAGCAGATGCTCCCTCCTCTTCCTCCTCCCTCCTCCCCTTCCTTCAGTTACATATGCTCCAGGGTGATGGACGACAAAGAGGCTGTCTGCAGTTTACACCAGACACACCAGGCGCCATTAGGAACCATTTTCTGCCCATTTGCCTGATAGCTGCTATCGCTTATAGACGTGATTTGCTCTCTGTCTGTGCACTGAGTGTCCCTCGATGATGGATCTCTCATCGATCTGCCCTGTTAAAGATCACTAAGAGAGAACAGTGCAGCGAACCAAACAGATGTGCCAGTCAGCTCCCAAACTATCTATCAGCTGCTGGTGACGGGAGGGAGGAGGGGAACAGTTTAAGCCTCTTTAAGGATCCCATTCACACTGACTTACTAAAAGTGCTTATGTTAATCGTGTTATCGCTTCAGGCTCCTGGTAATGGAGGACAGGAAGCTGCTGGGAGGTCGAGGGCCACATCATTTTGCTCACCAGTCGCACAAGTGGTCCTGAACTATTTAATGTTCCTGCTCTGCTTCTCGCTTCGCCCATTGGATCAGTTCTACATCCACACTGACACAGAGACACACACACACACACACACACAGTCACACATCTGCATGGCTTTGGGGCTTTCGTAACCAGCTCACACAAGGATTATGGATTGTCTGTGTTTCTGTGTGCTAATCTTATTTATTGCTCAGAGTGATCTCATCTAAGTGTGCTTGTTAAGTTGAGATATCAAACCAGGCTGTCACATGAAAACACGAGTTTCACGCTAATTGGGCACCTAAAGCGTACATGCGAACACACATGGGAATCTGGACAGAGAAGCGACGGTGCAGTGGCCCCTCGGCTGCTGTTTGATCAGTTGTCACCGGCTGCAGCTGACGGGACGGAGCCGCCGTCGGTGAAAAATTGAGAATGTCAGGTGGCTCCTCATAAACAAGGCTTTCAAGGTCTTTTGATCCGGCTGTGACCACGTTTGACGATGTGGAACCTGCAGGCAGATCGCATCTCTGCGGTCGAGAGATTTGAAACGGCGATGCAACGGCTCTGACGAGGATCCCGAGATGAAGCATTAAAGAGGTCATAGTACGCTATTGTTCAGGTTCATGCTTTTATTTAGGGGGTCCTGCTAGAATAGGTTTATGTACTTTAAAGTTCAAAAAACGCATTATTTTTCTCACAGCGTGCATCGCTGCAGCCTCCGTTTTCACACTGTGTCTCGAACGCTCCGTTTTAGCTGCAGAGTGAGACATCTGGCCTCTGTTCAATCTTTGGTGAGAGTCGCACATTACTTAACGGGCAGAATGTAGCCAATCAGGATCAAGGTGGTGTGATCTAAAACAGCGGAAGCAGCTGAATGTCTGCTGACTGACTGGAGTGTATATATTTTATCATAAATATATGAATATATATTCATATAAAGCCCTGTTACATAGTGATGCATGTACGTTACGCAAGTGAAGGCTTGACTCCAAACCAGGCAGGAGCAGAGTAACTCCCTTTGGCGTGTACTCTTTCAATTTGCAGACCTTTTACATGCACAAAAATGCTCCATAACATAATAAAGGAATGGCAAAACCCCCCAAAAAGCATAATAAGACCTCCTTAATCAAATAAAGGTCAATTTGTGATTGACGTGCGGTGGCGCAGGGGCGAGAGAGACATCTGGACCAATCAGGTACAGCCGAGGAACTGTGCTGTAAAAACACAAAGCCATTAAGCACTGAGCGGACAACGCCAAGTGGCAGATTACCTGAGCACAGAGTGATTGAGTGCAGCCTGGCTGATGGATAGAGACAAACCTGGCAACCCAGACACGAGAGACCGAGACAGTCTGCCAAAAAACCGAGACAGAGTGTCTCTTAGCGCCGCGCTGCAGCCTGTTTAGAGGCAAAAGAAGCAAGAGCTTTACCAAAATAACATCCGACACACTCTCAGACTTCAAAGCACTCTCGTTATTATAATACTATGTTGCAGGGCTGCAACTAATCATTATTTTCTCTTTCTTTTTTACATGGGTGGAGGAGGCACCCAAAGCTTTTTAGGATGTCGAAATACAACAACAGTCGAAGTAAATCAGTACAAGCGAAAATGTTAAATGAATGTGAAGGTACGAGTTTGTCGGCAGCAAAATGTAGCTGAGGGGTTTTTGTTCTTTGTGTTCTTTTCTTTAATCTTTGCCTTTTTTGAGAAACATTAGTTAAATTGACATATTTTGGGCCTCAAACAATCTGAGAAATGTGACAAGGAGCCCGACTAGACACTCGGCTAAATGCAGGTTGCAAACTGTTGGTTTAATCTTTAATGATTTTACCGTATTTTATACATTTAATCAGGTTTTTTAAAGGTCCCATATTGTCCCAGAGTGAGACCTCCATGTGTTCTTTGTGATGTGAATACAAGAGTGAGAGTATCTAAAAGCTTAACCAACGGAGAAGATGCAAACAGGCCGCGATCAGAAGCGTTACCTTTAAAATAGCCGACGGCAGTTTGGTGACGTTGTGATGTCACAACTGTGCAGTCGCCGCCCACAGCCGTGTTGATTCAATCGCCGTTGTTTAACGCTCAACGTACTTTCCTGAACAGTCGGACATCATCCACGATCATTGCAAACCAGACGGCTGTTTGTGAAAGATCAACACCATTAGCATGTTTAGCATTAGCACGGTTATTAGCGGGGAGAGTTAACACATAAGTTCTTCTCAGATTCCACTGTAATAAGACGTAATTCTTCCATTTTAGCAACAGCACACGATCAAGTTATTCATCAGAACAGTCTGGCGTCAAAAATGCAAAAAAGTACACCGGAGTCGGGGCTTTAAAGAGATCGGCACGACAGATTGCTTCAAACAAAGGGGCTGCAGTGACGGACAGCAACATAATGTGTTTTTTGAACACTGAACGTTAAAGCATGTAAATATTCTTTTTAGCAGACAGCCAAAACAAAATTATGAACCTCAACATATGGGATCTGTAATCTAATTCTGCTACGCTATAATCACTACAGCTGTCAGATAAATGTAGGAGATTTATTCAGATTTCTCTACAGAACGAAGTATAGCAGAAATTTTAAAGCGGCGTAAAAATGGAAATACTCGTGTAAAGTACAAGTACCCCCAAAACGTGTACTTAAGCACAGGACATGGAGAGTGAAAGCACTTCAGCAGTTTCCATTACTGAAATGAGTTAAAGGATGAGTTCACCGCAGAATGAATGTTCAGTCATTATCTAAGTGCCCTCGTGTTGATGGAACGTCAGCTGGAGTTTTGTTGTCCACGAAACATTTCTGAAGGTTCACAGCTCGATTGAACACCTGACGTCGACGGGAACGATGTGGAGAAAAAAAAGGCATAAAATGATCTTCTGGCATAATCCGGTTCTCTGGAAGCCTCGAGATCTCAAATTGATTCGGAAAAGACTATAATTGCATCCTCGACGTGTGCGGACGAGCTCGTGCACCCACTTCAGATTTTCATCTTTTTAAAACAAGTCAAGTCTCCTTCTACTTTAGTTGTTTAGCAGAATGCTGATTTGCTGCGAGGCTCCAGAAATGTTTTATGGATGAAGAAACTTGACCTGACTTTCCATCAGCACGAGGGTGAGAAGATAATGACTGAGCTTTCCTGTTAGGGTCCTTTAATGATTGAGTTTAGGTGTGACACGATCGTGAAAAATGCTCATAATCACATCTCGAAATTGCTTTGTTTTGTCCAACCAACACGTCAAATCCAAAGATTGGATTTTTTAAAATGAATTTGATGTAAAACAGAGAAAAGCAGCAAATCCTCACATTTGGGAAGGAGGCCAACTTTTCTTTATGCATGATAGATTACCTCAGTGATTAATCAATCCATTAATGACGAGCTGGTGATTAATGTTCTGTGTATTGTACATAATGTGCAGAAACATTAGTTGCCTTTTTGTTTTTACATTCTGCATTGCAAACCTCCTGCAACCTACTTCAGCAGCGGTGCAGTTAATTATGGCAGTGCCGATGAAGCAGTTTGGAGTTTTGACAGACAGAGCGAGGATGAGAGAGAGGAGACAGGTGTACACGGATGGAGGGAGACTGAAACCGAGGCGGAGGAACGAGAGAGGGAGAAAGGCGGTCTATATTTAGGCAGGGAAGGCAGACTCGGAGAGAGAAAAGAGAGCTGATAAGAGGAGCAGAGGTGAGGAAGAGGGTGAGGCAGGAAAACCGAGAGACGAATTACACCCTGCACTGTTCTTTGGTTGTGACACTTGAGCAAATAGAGATGGAAACAAAAAGCCCCAACTGCCTTGACATTTAAAAAGCATTCAAAGGCAGCGTTTGGGATGTGTAACCGGTGTTGTACCACGGAGAGGGAAAAAAAATCCTGCTGTAGCGGTTCTGACAGGGTGGAGCGGCCGGGCTCTACGTCTGCAGTGGCAGTCCTGGTATTCAGGGGGTATATCAGCCTCCCTCTCTCTCTCTCACACTCTCTCACACTCTCTCCTCTGTTACCTTGGCAACATATTTTCTGCATGGAAATAGCATCTCTCGCTGTGCCCACCGTGGAAAGAAAAAAAAACAAAAAAAAAGGCACTTGAAGAGATTTAAAACGTGTCCAGAGCAGATTTAAGTTCAGAGATTTGACCCTGCAGATTGGATTGGAATTGAGCTGTTCTGTTCTGCATGCCTTGGCATCAAATTGGCTGTGTGGTTGTGGAGCAATGGTGGAGTTAAAGATAATAGCCAGTGACAGGGCTTTCTGCACTGTACGGGACCGAGGGGTGCAGTTGTAGAAGTGTATCTGAGTCTGCAGGAGAAGATTTCCCTCCCGTTGAAACGCGGAATTAACGTCGGACACTGTTTACTCCGGTGCTTGTTCGCCTCGGGACTTATTTACATCCAGCGGCACGTGATTTGTGTGTCTCAGCTCTCGACAAGCACAAGCATGAGAAGAAAGAGATCCCCTGCAGAAGTGTTATTAAGAAATGTAAGATAAATAATACACCACAGAGGGGGCTGAGGGTAGATCAGTCAGGATTTCCTGATTTAGTCTTTGCAGATGCACAGGAGGAGGGGGGGGACGACTTCAGCGCATCAAGCCGAGGCTGCCTGGTGATGCTGAAGCTTTTGTTTGACTTGTGCAGCAGCGGGGATGGAAGACGAACTAATGACAGACAATCTAGGCGTCGAGATTGCGGGGCGAGATGTCGCCCTCCCCCCTCCAAAAAAAACAGAAAAAAGAAAGCCAAGACTGGGGCCAGAGCTGCGTGAGGAAAGCAGGAAAAAGAAGAGGGGAGAGAAGCATCCAGGTTAACACGCAGCACAGAATTAAAAATAGAAAACACACACACACACACACAGGCATACATACACAAGTGCTTTGACTCCTGGGAGAGAGGAGCCATAATGAAATAAGCATCTGAAAGAGAGCAGGTGTTGGAGGCTTGACAGACTTCAGCTGCATAACAAGTAGCGCATTTACTCTCCCCTGCCTTTGTCAATCAAAACAAGCAATCCTGTGAATAAATGCTGCCTTAGAAAAAAAGAAAAAAAAAAGGGGAGAGAGACACAGACCCCCATGTGGAATCATGCTTGAATCAGCCTTTACATACACACACACAGAGGGAGGGAGGACTCATGCATCCCTCCAGTCAAACTTGGTCTCAGGTAGAGGAGGGAGGGAGGCAGAAACGGCGTCTGGTTGTGAATCTTAAGCAGCCGGTCTGATCTGTGTGGAGTCTAAAAAAAGCCAATAAGACATCAAGACCGCACCGGAGCTGAATCAATGTGTTACCATAGCAGAGACGCTGAGAAACACAGCAGCTCCCCCCTTTTTTTTTTTTGTTTCTGTCTTGCATCGGATCGTTCTGTGTGACAGAGTCCTTTCGGCGACGCTGGATGAGGATCAGCACCACGGACAGCTGCTGGCACCTGAGGGACGACGTGAGAGCTCAGAGCCAGAAGGGGGCAGCAGTAAAGAGGTCCAGGACAGCTCAGGATCAGGGCAGAGAGCAGGATCTCCAGGACGCTGAGGTCGACAGTTGTGCTTAATCCTGCTGGCTGAGCAGAAGAAAAAAAAAAAAGAGGACTTAAGTGTAAGATGAAAAATTGCAAGCGGAGAAAAGGAGGGAAGATGATGAAGCTTTTAGAAAGTCTGTTAGTCAAAGATGACCGACTCAGAGGGATGCACTTCTATTTTTCTTACTCCTTTTTCCAATTCCAGTTCACTTTAGGAAGCCTGTGGTGTGTTTACTAACCACATGAGTAAAGACTCCGAGCAGGGGGGGAATCTTCTCAGGCGTGTCGCTTTTATGGAGAAATATCAAACAGCTTCTCAACTGTCAACCTTTTTATCAGTCGTCTCAGTAAAACACATCCACTCGTGACTCCATGAAGCTTCAGCGGGCCTTTTAACTGATTTCATAGGCCTAAAACATAGTTAATAATTTGGATTAGTAGATTAAATAACAAATTAATCAAAGTATTTGTTGGTTGCAGTTGCAGATTTATGTGATATTGTATGTTTTTTGCACATTTAGTACAAAACACAAGTCTACTTTATATGTCAGCTGAAAAGAAAAACCTTCGATTACCTTTTGAATGCCCACAGAATGTAACTAAGTACATTTACTCAGATACTGTATTTCCGTTTTCTTTATACTTCTACTACAAATATTGTACTTTTTACTCTTGTACGCTACATTTATTTGACAACTTAAGATGCTAGTTACTTTACAGATTACATGCTAACATGAAACAATGAGAACAATTCTGAGTATCCAGGCCAATAATTGGACAACCCCCTAATATACAGTAGATAAATACATATATATTGTATAAATATATGTATAATTTACTTTTACTTGTACTTTTTATACCTTGATACATATTTTCAAGACTTCTACTCCACTAGTATTCACATGAGTGACTTTCTCTTTGATCAAAGTAATATTTTTTCATCTTTAATCTGACCCCTGTCTGAATTTTGGGCACTTTTTATGAATCAGTCTTTTTCTCAAACGGATTACTGAAAGGGGCACGTGGGTAAAAGTTAGGGAGGATTACAGGACCATTACAGGAAGCACGGAGAACGATGATGATGCAATGTGACGTCCATTAGCGGGAGAAGCATTCAGTGCATCGCTTAAGTCAAATTAGCAATATATATATATAAATACTCATGCATTAGATATTGTACTTAAGTGAGCGAGAATTAAATATAAAAGCAGGCAGAGTGACTGGTGTCAGTGTTACATCATTGTTTAATCGGATCTTTATTGCTGATGTTGAGCGAACTTCAACTGCTTTATATTCTATATTCAATAAGAGTGTATTTCACAAACTGATCATACAATATGTGTTTATTCATGTAAAATATCTACATTTATTTGATCTAAATGTTTGCAACCTGCAGTGGAGTATAAGTCTGAAATATACCATCACACAGAAATACTCGAGTAAAGATACATGTGTCTAATATTTGATGGTCAGCACTTTGTTTCTTTTTACTTCTCATGATTGTATGTGTGTTTCACAGTGACACAGACGATAAGAATGGATGTCGTGAAAGGATCTGATAAGATAAAGTTTTTAAAATCTTTAATTTTTTCTGTGGGGGACCCTCAGACGCTCCAGACCTATTTGCTCGCCCCCGATGTTGACCACATACTTCCAGCCTTGATGTGAAAGCTGATCTATGAAATGCAATGAGAGGCTTTCTCAGATAAACACATTCACAACACAACAGTGTGGTCTGCTTTGATTACGGTTGTCAGTGAATGTAATATCAGAGCTGCAATTCACTATTACTTTCAGGAATTTTCTTAAAAACTTAACATTTAAATAAGTATTGTCTAAAAACACTGATTACACTAATTCCCAAAAGCCTGAGTCTGATAAATAGTTATTCAATTTATTACAAAGACAAGCTGGAATTAGAGAAAATTAAACATTTTTAACTTCATAACTGAATGTAGTGATTTATTACCAAAAGACCTCCAAATTAACTTCTTAAATATACCTTAATTTGTATTCATTGGGGTAAAATAAGTCACAACATGCAGCACAAAGTCTGTGTGTCGGAAGGAACTCGTCCAACACCAATAACAAAAAGATACACTTGTTAAAAGCTTGTGTATATTTCCACAGGGTTGGAATGACCCAGTTTATTGTGGGCAGTTGAGATACATGTGTGTAAATATCAACAAAGGAAGTTAATGGTTGACGTCTGTACATTACATTCTAACAAAGAAAGTGATGGTCTCGCAGTCAAATCCAATGTGCGCTCCAGATACTTCAACTGAGACACGCTCTGAATAAGTTTATATTACTCAGTCGTCTGTGTAAAGACAGTTCATAGAAAATATAAAGCAACTCATGACTAAAAGTTTAATTGGTTAACACTTTAAATCACACCTCTATCTATGTCTACGTAATTTCAATACAGCCATACAATACAAGTATACAAGGTTATTTTGTGGTTAGAGAAAAATACAACCAAAGGTATGGAAATGCAAACATACAGCTGTTTTTTTGTGTTTTTTTTTAAACTTCTCATACATGTGAAACAGGTCACACAAGGCCAGGACGCCTCTTTGTATCATAGGTACGATCTCGTAATGCAGGAGGAAAAAAAACAAA
>CAEMYA010000010.1:10993684-11018324 GCA_903131615.1 Diplodus sargus
AACCCAAAACAAAACAAAAAAAAAACAACTCACCATTGTACTAAACATAGCCTGAGTCAAGTGTACAATATGCACACTTGAGGTAAATAAAAGCTATGTGAGAAAATAAAAATACTAATAGATTGCTGCTTCTCTCCTCGCTCTGGTAAAAATAAGTCTCTGATGTTTGTCCATGAGTTCCATCTTCTGGCAGCCGACTGCCACTGGAGAAACAAAGGGACCGTGTTGGTTTGGGGCTTCGGGGAGTAATCAGTGTGTTCCTCATCCATTATGACAGCAGAAGAGAAGGGGGACGCAGGACAACTAGCTGAATTTCAGTGTTTTTAAGTTGTTTTTTTTCTTTTAAATCCATCAGATTTTTTTCATATAAATCGGTAAGTCAAGCTTTTCATTCCGTCTTTGAAGGAGGTTTTTTCACGTGTGCCGCCAGGATGCTGCTCTCTTCTTCATCGGCAGCTCGGCGCTGGTGGACGGGCTCTCATTGGTTGTTTTTGGCTTTGGCGTGTGTGAGGATGTGGGACTTTAGGTTGGTCGACTGCGCGAACTTCTTATTGCAGCCGTCGAAGGGGCAGACGTAGGGCCGGTCTCCAGTGTGGATCCGCACGTGTGTGCGCAGGTTGAAGTCCAGAGAAAACCGTTTCCCGCAGCCTTCGAAGGTACACTGAAAGAAAACGAGGAGATCGTCAGTCTTCACATTGATCATGCAGCGCGCCTCCTGAGCTTCACTGACAACTTGTTAAACATCTCCTGGGAACACCGTCTGTCCAATCACTCTTGAACTCTTGCCCCTTTGAATTTTAAGAAGTTTACACTGCAGCAAACGTTAATGTTTACCATCTCGCTAAGAGGATTAAAAACCTAACAGGTTCCTTGGTCACTCTGCATGTTTTAAAAAAGGTTATTTCATTTTAGTTGTTGGCCTTTTAGCCTTTTATGGGATAGTGAAGCTGAAGAGAGACAGGAAAGGGAAGAGAGGGCCGACATTTAACAAAGGGCGCCTGGTTGGAACATGCACACTATTTTTTTATCTTAATGGTTATTTTATCTTTTACTCGGCTTAGACTATCTTGATGTATTTTATATTGTCTCTGTTCAAATGTTTTATGATTCTTATGAATGTCTGTTCATTCTACATATAAAGTCTAAATAAATAAATAACTAACCAAAAACTCCGGCCAATTACCCAAAACACACAGGTTGTTGTTCATCCTAAAAGCCTTTTCTCTTTCTTCTTGCATCAGTTATATGTTAAACAGATGTGACAATGTCTGCATGTACTGAACCTGTCAAATAAACTGATAAAAATAAATAAATAAATGCTGTTTGATGGCACAACGTGAGCAGCCAAACAGTGACGAAACCAC
Organism: Diplodus sargus; assembly: GCA_903131615.1. Classification (NCBI taxonomy): domain Eukaryota; kingdom Metazoa; phylum Chordata; class Actinopteri; order Spariformes; family Sparidae; genus Diplodus; species Diplodus sargus. The sequence goes on from CAEMYA010000010.1 coordinate 10,995,049, forward strand.
AAATTTACAGTCTGCTCTCACATTTTCCCAATCCAACTATGACACTGCAATACAGAAACAATCCTGAATCTCTTCTCAGTCAGTTTGTGTGTGTGTGTGTGTGTGTGTGTGTGTGTGTGTGTGTGTGTGTGTTCTGACTTTTCACCTGCAGTAACAGGCTTAAGTCTACGTTTTAGGACTATATTGTGTTTGTAACATGATACATTGACCTTCATTTACAGGATTCTCATTTAAAGATGCGAGCCAGGTGGAAAAGTTGTTTTTCCACTAACTTATGTAGCTAATGTTAGCTCAATTAGACAGCTACCTAGCTACAGCCGTTAGCATGAACAGCTGTCATTTCAGCCCGCGGAATCAACAGCTGTGGAGCAGCAATGAGAAGCCGGCTTTTGTCTGCATCTCTGTGAAAACAAAAGACTCGCTGTTCCATAACATTTCAGAGAACCGGTGGTTAATCTTTATCGTTATCACTGAAAGCCGCGTATGTGCACGAAGAGACGGGCTTTGGGACTGAACAACAGCCAATCAAAACAAACCCATTTAAATGCCAAAATACAAGCTGATTTACATTATTTTGAGCGAGATATGTTAGTTTTTATAAAGAGTACAATTAAGGACAGACTAGACAAAGTTTTCCCAGCGTTCAACCCCATGAGCCAACATTTACTTATCATCCCATTCTGCTTAGCTCGAATTTGGCTGCAAACTGTGAGGGGGCTTATGTGCTTAAAATGTTTAAAAACAGTGAGTGTATCAGTATGTGGAGGAGTGTGAAGTTCGTCCAGATGCCAACCTGGAAGGGTTTCTCCCCCGTGTGAACGAGTTGGTGACGTTTGAGTTTGGAGCTCTCGACGAACGCCTTGCCGCACTCGGCGCAGACGTGCACGCGGGGGCCGTGGGTGTGGAGATGCTTCCTCATGGCCGAGTTATCCCTGAACATCTTTGTGCAGCCCTGGAGGACACGGAGAGAAAGTGCAGCGCAGAGTTGACGAACAGACCAGCAAATAATGTGAGGGTGTTTGTAGCAGGCTTGTAAACTGTGAAAGAGTGTTTTGTTTCCTTGTTCACAAATATAAATGTCAATTGTCCTCGGCGTTCTCTGTTGATTCTGTTAATCAGCCTTAAATCCTGAAAAGAAGCGGCGTGGCCTCTATTATTCCCTTGAAGTGCTAATGTACCGCTAACAGCTTCAACCTTTCCTTTACATTAGCTAAACATGTCGAGTTCGGATAAGGTTTGATTGCTCTTGTAAGTACATGAAAATCAATTCACTCCAGTGCTTTTTTTCACTTTTAAATAATTGTTCAAGTACACAGAAAGCAAGACTATCAAGCTGTTTACTTTTATTTGAGCAAAGTATTGAACACAGCTCCTTCGGGGACAAAATCATTAAACTCACTTTATGAGGGCAGGCTATCGTCCGGGGAGCATCGTCCTCTTTGACTTTCCTGGGCTTCATCCTGTTTAGAGAAAAAAAGAAAACACACAATGGGCACAATGTAAGTTTTTTTAAACAAACTGGAGAGCAACATCCCTTTAACACAAACACTCATGTCATCTAATGGTCCAGTTTTAATGTTGATTTTTTCAGTTAATCAATAACCAGGATCAGGAAGAGCTGGTCTGTTTGAGCAGATATATCCCCACTTGACATTTCACGCTGTGATGAAACACGTGAACAGGAAAGTGAAGTTTTTATATTAAACATCACATAATGATGCTGCTTTCAATCTGCACTTAAAAGGCTAAAAAGCTGAAGGAGTTAGTTGATTAATCTGCAACAATTTTAATAATTACCTTTGGTTACAGCTCTTCAACTGATACTATTAGCTTTGTTTAATCTTTTAAAAGTTTTAAGCTTCTGGTGGAACTAAACAAGCCATTTAATTTTAATTTTCCTAATTTCCCGACTTTGTACAGACTATCAAATTAAACAAAAAGACAGGGTGCATGATCAGTAATAACAAATAATAACTGAGGCCTTTCTTCTTCTACTTCTTCCTCTTCCTCTAACTCAACAGAAGTCCCAAAAAACACAACCAAAAAACGAAAAATAAGAAAGTTACAATGATACAACTTTTATCATATCAAACATAAATCAATATGCAGACACACAAACATTCCTACATTGATTTAAGTTTTTAAATTATATTTAATATACATGTAAACCTTTTTAAATCTTGCATTTCTTTCAACATGTATGTCATCATTGTTATTTTTACTATTATTCAGAAATGTTCTCCACATTTTCATTTTTATTGTTAACTGTCATAACTGTTATTATTTATTGCACACTTGTCTACACGCGTGAGTGTATAAAAACAATAACCAATGAATCTTAAAAGGGGCAACATGTAATTTTACAGAAGAAATTCAAACTCAGAATCGTAATATTTACAAAATTGATGAGGTGATAATACAATCTCTGCTGTCTTTTTTTCCATAACTGAATAAACAAACTGTTCCATCAGGAAAATAAAGGTCTGCAGAACACTGTTTGAAGCTAGAAAGGTGGCAGGGTCCGCCACATATAAACAAAGTAAAACAGTATGAAATTGAGCTCATCTGTCAATGAAGATCTTTCTCTTCCTCAAAACTACAAAGTGCACATTTAAATCTTGGGAGTACATAAAAAACAAAAACACAGTATCACTATCGTTCACTTTTGTGATTAAACTGGGCTTAACAATTACTGTGTGTTCTCAGGAAACATGTGTTTGCATTTGTAAACTAGTTCTGCTGCAGATAGACAAACAGACACACACACACAAACACTCACCTGGCAAACTCAGCCAGCTGTTTTGGGTCTGAGAGGTCGATCCCTGGGATGCCACCAGGGGGAAGCTTCTTCCCTGTCATGTATTCGGAGTAATCCGGAGGGGAGTTCTCCCCGACGATCTGCTCCTCCACCACTGACTCATGGTCAATGTCTTTATTATCATCTAGAAATACATTACAGAGACTGAACCGATAACATAGTGGTTTTTCCTTTAACTACCAGTCTGAGGGAGGGCAAACACACCTGCAGCTGCCTCGGTCATTAGGACGCACTAAAAGCCACATTAGTGTTGTATAACTTTCATTACTGGCTAAACTACCTATTGCTGCACATTATTGTTTGCAGGCTTCTACATTGTAAATTATAATCAACAAATGCTAATAACACCTGAAGCTGAACATGCAAAACAGAGGACAACATGAAGAAAAGTTAAGTTAAACAGAGCTACAACCAAGAAAAAAGGAAAAATATAAAAACTATTGATAGTTTCGACTATAAATGTGCTCAAAGGTGAGGTTTTTTCACTTAAAAACACATTTTAAAGTGCAGGATGAGGGATTACAGCTGAGGGGAATATATCTGAACCCTGGCTTTAAGAAATGTATGTGTAGTTTTTATTAAAAAAACAAAATAATGCATGAAGCAGATAAAATAATTCATGGATTCCCTCACTTTAGAGTAAAATAAGCAGAACATACAGAGCACCAGTACTTTAAACCGACCAGCAGAGAGCACTAAAAATAGCTCTAGGTAGCTTCTGTGTCCTCAACAACAACAACACGAACAGGTAAACTGTCAGTTACATCCATCGTGCACAGATTTAGTTTTCACCTTGGCTGTGAAATAACACGAGCACCCTTCAGACAAATCTCCCCCGTTTTAAGTCATATTTTTTTCCTCCCCAGGATTGATTGATCACCCTACAGGTCGATATTGATTACACCGCCACCCTGCACGGAGGCATTAGCAGCAGCAGCTAGCCTGACGCAGACGCACAGCGAGCCGTCTGGAGCTAACGGCTAAACCGTTAACAGCCCGAACACAACCTGACTCGACATTTCACGCATATTTAACGCACACACGCTTTATCTGACCCTCTGGCGGTACTTAAATAAAGCTTAGCCCTGTATTCGCCTCATTTTAGCGGCCTGCACACACCTAAAACCCCCTCGATATGTATGTTTCTCCCCGCCACCTCCTCCTCCCCCCCCTCAAGCACCGCCGCCATCTCTGCCTGACCGCGACTATCGCCATTTTTTCGGGGCCGCCGCCATACTTACTAGTCTCGGGGAATATGGCGGCGCCCAGCAACACTTAAAACATGGCCTCCCTTCAAAACAAAAACATTTCGCTATGGTACAATCGGGTTTCGCATCGAAAACCTGCGATATTTGTCGCTTTTCGCAGCGGTGCAACGGAGCACTCCAGGAACTAGTCTGGTGCAGCAGGACAACGCCCAGGCAATGAGGCCTCATGCAACGGCTAACAACGGATCTGACAGTAACAACACAGAGCTAGCGTTACTTACCCGAAGCCCACATTGTAACAGAGAATTCCCCCTCCAGTGTCTTTATTTGCACCTGCTTCTGTTCCCATTTTCTTCCGCCAGCCTCCGCGCCGCTTAAATAGCTCTTTTTGCCCGCTTTCTTGCCACCGGCGCCGCCTCCCCGTTTCACCCGACCCACGGAGCTTTTCCCAGCCACAGTCACCAAAGTCTGTTCGATGTACTCGTCCTCCACCCCGGGAGCCGGTACCGGGATGAGGATCTGGTCCTCGAACCCGCTGCCGCCGTCCGTGTGTAGGTCCGAGTCATCCCCACCGACCACCTCCTCCCGGGTCTGCACCAGGATCACCTCCTGGTGGTGGTGGTGGTGGTGATGGTGGATCGAGTTGGGGTCGTCCGTGACCAGCGGCTGGAGCGCGATCATGGGCTGCCCGTCGTCGTCGTCGTCGTCGTCGTCGTCATCCCCGCCGACCACCGTGGTCTCGATAGTCTCCACCGGTATCGTTTCCACCTCTATCTCGTGGAGCTCCACGATCTCGGCCGGCATCTCCGAGCCGTCTGTCTCAATGTACAGAGTATCGCCTGATGCCATGTTGAATTCCGCCAGCTTGCCTCTCTCATTCACGCCGTGTTGTGCTCCTTTTTTTGGACCTCACAAACACACTCACACACCCCCAGCTCTGCTCCTGCCTCCGTCTCTGCTCCCTCTTCTTCGATAACAACTCTCTTCACTCCGTCCCACGCCACTTCTCGTCGCCACTATGCTCTCCCTAACCCGGAAGCATCGCGAGACTTGGGTGAAACCCCAGCGTCCACAGTGCTGCTGCTGGTGGAGGTGGTGGTGGTGCCAGGGGGTTCCCAAACTGTTGACACGAGGTTTAGTTATATTTATCACAAAAAACAGTTATCTAAACCATTTTATTTATTTTTACAGTTGATTTAACGGGTAAATTACATAACGACTGACGTGAACAGGGAATCAGGATTCTAGGAATAATGGATGCAATTAGGCTGTTATTGAATTTCAGACTCAGGGATTATTATGTTTTTTTTATGATGTTTTTGTCTTTAAAATGTAGCAATGTTATTAGCAGTTTTTTTTTCATCACATGTGATCAGATCCCAGAATTATATAATACAAGTTTCCTCTCTTGAACAGCAGCTGAAAAACCCAAATATTCATGTTGAGTGGGATGAAATTGGATAAGCAAGCTTTGCAAATCCAGCAAACTTTTTGTTTTTCTTTCAAAAGGAAAAATGTTAATAGACCCAATTGACTGATAATTTAACAGGGTTTACTTTAACTCATTTTGATGGAAACCTGCAGTTTGGCTTTCATCAAATAAAAGAGTTAATTATCAGTTCTGTTTCTTCAAGTACACAGTATGGAGATAAACCAACCCTGCGCTCGCTGCATCACTTTAGGTCTATGATTAGATCAATAAAATGATCATCTAAATATAGCGACACTGACTGTAGACATATATGGGCGGCCAATTAAAGGAAAACACTGCTGCTGCGCTGCTCTCTGTGTGCTCAGTCCTCCCAGCGTGTTGCATCTACATCCACACCTCAGTCAGCGATGATGCTTCAGCAGTTTTTGCAACCCTGTGAATCACACTGCATTTTTTTTCTCTGCCGAGTTTGTCTTTATTGACACTGTAGCCTGCAGCGTTCTATTTAACCTGCCCAAATATTGTGTGTACACGGCAAAGCTGTGGCTGTTACGTAATGAGTTCACGGGGGCGATATTTTGTTTTGGAGAAGAAATTCAAGCTCTGAATTCTAATATTTACAATGTTGATGTTGATGAGGTTATACTTAGTTAGTTATGGTTATTTATAGTTATAGTTATTTCCATAACTTTATAAACAAGCTGCTGTCAGAGGAAAATAAGGTCCCCAGTACACTGTTTGAAGCTAGAAAGGTGGCAGGGTCCGCCACTTATAAACATAGTAGAACAGCACAGGTCAGTTTGTTTATTAGCCTTGAAAACGAAAAATAGGTTGTTTATCAGATTGTTTTCCAAATACTAATCAGTAAATGAAGATCTTTGTCTGCTGATTAAAATGTCTCTCCCAAAACTACATGATGCACCTTTAAAAATACGTTTCAATAATGTAAAATGAGAACATATTTCACCTTCCTGTCTTCATGTCGTGGCCAAATGCATCCAGCTGATGGTAGAAATATAATATTAAGGCATGTGATAGAGCTGATAAAGTATTTTGTTAGTGTGAAGAGTCTTCAGCAAACAGGGAACACAGCAGAAATGGCGTTATAATGAATTTTACAAATTTTTCACAAACACCCAGGAGATAAATTAACTAATTCATAAAGAAAATAAGACATTAATTGATGATTTGGGTTCATCATTTTGAATCTGCTTAGCAGATATTGTTTTGCAGGACGCTTTAGCAGCATCCTACATTGTGTGCAACACTCGAATAACACAATAAGGTCGGCCAGAAGCGGCTCAGATGTTTCACACTTCTCGGCGCTGCACCAGCTGACATTTATGGCACCTATTCAGAGAGCCCGTGTTTTTTCTTGTGCTGGAAAAGAAAAATTACAGTCGGACAACAAAAAAAAGCACCAGACAGCCATTAAAATAGCAGCCAAACAAGCACAAAAGGAAAAGAGACAGCCTCGTTTATCCAAGACATTGTTCACAGTTTTATTTGAATTTCATTTTTAAACTTGGTGCGTTTCTTTTTTTTTCTTTTTTTCTCGTTGTTGTCAAACCAGGAAGCACTTTGTCATAAAAGGAGAGAATAAAATGAACAATACTTCACCATATCCTTGCAGCCAATAAACATTTTATTAACAACATGATCACAAATACTCTAGTGTATTATTTAATTATTTTTTTTTGTTTTGTTTTCGTTTATAAGATTGCAATATCCAAAGAAGTTTTATTCCACCCTCGGTTTTTCAGGTCAGGGCCTGTTTATTTTTTCTGCCGTGGTTCCACACATATCTGTGTTGGCGAAAAAAGGATAGAAAACCTTTTTTTAAAAAAACTTTCCAGGTTATAGACGATGAGAAAAAACACTTTTTGGATGCGCTTGCAACTGTATCTAAAACAAACAAACCAAAAAAAAACAGATGAAAACAACCAATATAAAATACAAAAGGCTGACGTAAAATGATGTGCAATAATAACGATCGACATCATCATTACTATCATATTCTCATTATCACTTCCTCATTGTTACCATTGCACTCTACTAAACTACTACTACTCATATTAACAGTACACTGACAATCATAAAAATGATAGTGATGATAATGAAAACGATAGTAATAATAATACAAAAAAAAGTGAAAAACTAAAACAAATAAAATACGTTTTATCCATTTTCCTTTGGGCCGAGGACAGAGGGCGAACTGGGCGAACGGACAGACAGAAAAAATGTTAAGAAATCAGAGTAATCAGTGCGAGAGTGTGCCCACGTCCACGTCCAGCTCCGCCGACAGACAAACCAAACGTTACACAGACACGTCTGAGGTGTTACAGCAACGTTGCCGCGTTGCTTCAACACCGCAGCTGAAACAGGATGAGCAGATGTCACAGTTTGGGCCTCTGTTCCCGACTTCTCTTCCTCCTCCTCCTCCTCTTCCTCCTCAGGGCCACAGCAGCTACTGCAGGGGCAATGTTTTTCCGAAAAGGTGGTTCATGTCGGGGAGTGTCTCTGAGAGATTATGTCGTGCTAATTCGACTGAGTTCATGTCTAATGGCTGCAGGCAGAGGAGAGAAGACAGGGACGTGGTTAGCTTTGATATCACAGGTTAGATTCAGAAAACATAACATATAACAAACTGTTTTCATCGTTGTCAGTGGGGACCTGAAGTGACAGTTTAGTGACGACAACCAGGAGTGAGCCTACATATCCTGTGACATCACAGTGATGTCATCAGGTAACAGACGGTGTCCGATTATGGAAAATGTAGGATCCAGTGTTTTTGAAGCTTGATCTACAAAACTGTTATCTGTGCTTCTGCTGCTTCAACTGTGGGCGTTCAGTTTAAAGAGCCAGTAAGCGATTCTGGAGAACGATAGCTGATTGTTGAGTTTGTCAGTATTTGATGATGTAGGAGCGAGATGTGTTGGTGTTTGATGACCTAAGAGTAAGACTCGGTAATTATTCTTCTACCAGAATCGCTCACACAAAGGCAGTGTGGAAAAAAACCCACCCTGTCAGCGATACAGACTGACACTGTAATAAACATTCCTGTGATTTTCTTTTATGTGTGTGTTCCTATTTTAAACCATTGACTGACAACGTGATCACCCACATTATTCATATTAGTCCTTGGTGAGTCAGAACACGATGAGTCAACATTATCATTACATCGTCTTTTCAAAACATTGTACCTCGAACTGTCAGTTGCAGTTTATTAAAAGTATCAGGATTAGTCTGTAAAGTTATTCTTCTATTCTGTAATTCTGTAAATGTGCAATATAACACAACATTTAGTCGATTGTCAGGATTATTTTGATTACAATATGGTAAAAACATCTGTAACAGGATTTTTTAAATTTATTTTTATTCAATAATGTACATTATTATTTATTATTTGGGGATGTATTATCATTTTTATTATTTATCGGGCAGATATATGTCTAATAAGTGTGTGACTATATGTGTCTCTGAGGGTTAATACCAACATGTTGGGACATTATTCAGGAGTTTTAAATTCTACATGAATACATTCTAACACACACTATATTTAGATAATCCAGATGTCATTTTATTATTTTTAAGCAAACAGTTTGGCCGCATTTTCCATTAATTTGTCCACAATTACACAAATGACTCTTAGAGCTCTGATAATGATTCTTATAACGTGAGCTGCTCAACACTTTTTCAACTAATCAAGTAATAATAGTGTTGAATAACAATGTAATAACTCTGGGTATTTACATTTATCTGTGTGAGTTATTACATTATACGTCCCTGTTGTTAAAAAGGCTCTTGCTGTGTTTCCATGTTCATGTTTCTGTGACTCTACTGCGACCTAGTGGCCACAGCCGCACATAACCACCGACTCCCCATCATCCCACTGGTTGGATTTACCAATTAAATCATCATTAGCATAAATTAGCAGTGAGACAGCGTTCCTAAATGATGACTGATTATCCCTCGTGAGTGTTTCAAGAGCAGATTAAACGTACCATCAATGATTTCATCCTTCACTTTGTGCAATTCACGAAACACCTCTTCCAAGATTTCCTGAAGGCGAATAAAACAGACCAGAAAAACCATCAGTGTTCATAATACATCGCACGTTTCTTTAATCACTGCTGGACTCTCAAACCGCTTTTAAAAAACAGATTATTTTTGTTGTAACAGGACAAAACACAAGGGAGATTAAAAAACACACACATCTCTGTTTCAAACTTTGGCTCGTGGTTTGAGTTTTCTGTATTTTCTTTACCTGTTTCATTCTGTCAAGGTCTAACGAGTCTGCGTCGCTGCCACCTCCCCCGGGCCGTACCCTGCACATACAAGAGATCATTCTCCGTTAGATTCACCGTCATGTTTCTGCTTCACAGACACGTATCCGATGGGCCGTGCTCACCTTGAAACCATCGACCTGTCTGCAGAGTTAGCCCGGTCCCACGGCTTCTTTGCACCATCTAGACGACAGAACAACCAGTTCATCGCTGATATTACAAAATAAAAGACTCTCATGCAGACATATAGAGTCATCATAATCACCACCATCATCATCATCATCAACAGGCTTCAGGAGGAGAGTTTTCCTCGGATGATAACATGTTTGGCATTATAATTTGAGTCTTCAGAAACACACAAAGCATTTTGTGAAGATGTAATGTAGTTGGCTGCTCAGTTTTTCACCCACCTGTGGCGTTCTGTCCACCCCGGGTGCTGGGTGACGGAGAATTTGGGTCATCCTATAGGCAGAAATAAGGATTAATAATCATCAATCCCACCTGTTTCCTTTATCTGACTGCAAATAATACATTACTGTTGCTGTTTTCCATCCACTCACATTTTGGCTTTCCTCAGGCTTCTCTGAAGCTGCTTTCCTTCTGGGGAGAAAGAAGAATCCTCAAGTAAGATCGGGCCTCTCCTCCACACCCACAAATATAAACAGCTTGAACAAGTGTCGTATTAATAATAACGCCCAATGAATCCTGAACCACACATTGATTAAAAGGCTTTAATGATCAATCGTGTTTAACCGTGGCTGCAGGATGTCAATGCAAAAATGTTTTTTGCGGTTTTCTCAACTCAGTGCTCTGACCTTCGCGCCAACAGAGCGTTCATCTCCTCCATCAGTCCTCCGCTTCCTCCACTCGTTCGGTTGGCTTCGTTTTTGGCGCTTGGAGAGCTGCTGTCCTCGGGCTGAGGAGAGGAGGAGAGGAGAGGAGAGGAGAGGAGAGGAGGAGAGGAGAGGAGGAGAGGAGAGGAGAGGAGAGGAGGAGAGGTGGAGAGGAGGGGAGGGGAAAGATGGAGAGGAGAGGAGAGGAGAGGATAAGAGGAGAGGAGAGGAGTTCAAATTGACTTGTTATTCTATGATATGTACAATTATCAGTCAGGTCCAGTGAAGATAATCGTCTTACTCTTTGAACGCGGCGCAGTTTGGCTCCGGCGATCATAGCGGCAAGACCCGTCTGGACTGGGGGCTCGTCCCCGTGAAGCCCTCCGCCCATGGGAAGCGGAGGTGGCAGAGGAGGCTGGGGAGCCATGGCTGAAGGTGGCGGAGGTCCTGGCGGCGGTGGAGGAGGAGGAGGACCGCCCATGTTCATTGGTGGAGGCATCACTGGGGGGGCCACGGAGAGCACAGCAGGGTGGCCCTGGAAAGGAGAACCTGGAGGGGGAATTCAACACGTGACGTCTCAATCTGTCTCTTTTTATCTGCGAGAGCACTTTGACGATGAATAACCTGTTTTACGCTACAAACTCCAGCTGAGGTTTGCTCTTTCCTGTGAGTACCTGAGTTGGACGACCGTCGCTCCCGCTCCATGTGCGCCTGCATCTGCTGCTGCTGCTCCATCATCTGCCTGAAGGGACGCGACAGAAACACTTGTGGTCACTTCACGAATGTCACTTCATTATCCTCCAGTAAAGTAACTGCTCTTTCTTTGAGGACGGTTTGTTTACTCAGTTAATTCAGTCGTGAAATTCAATCAGCGTATCTTTCTTTTCTTTCCCTAAACTAAACTGCACCGTTCCCCTGCAGATTCCCTGCGTTTCTACGTCTTGTAACCTGAAACACAGCAGCACAACGTTATACCAGCGTTTGAGTGTCCTGCCCCCAGTTTGTACGCTAATATTGTAGAGGAAAACAAAGATTAATGATGCTGATGAAGGCCTCGTCAGCAAAAAAGTAATGCCCTTTACTCTCCAGTTGTGCAACAAAGTCTTTCTACGTATCTTGCTGCTGTAAAGGAGCAAGTTTACCTCCAATGACTTGATTATTTTCTGAAAGATTGCATCTAAACTGTGGCAGACGTGATGATTTCCTCTGCTGCTGTCATCACGCTGAAGGCAGCTTTGATTTGCGCAGCGTGAAGACTTTACCCGACATGAAGTCCGTCATCTATATAACAACTTTCTGGCCCTTCTCTACACTTTCCCCCCCTGCAAGCTTTTACAGCACGAAGCAAACGTCTATCTCCTCGACTGTCCAAACCCATATCGCTCTCTCCTCCTCTCTCCTCACATCTCCCCCGTCTCTGATGTGAGGAGCATATGTATGTCACGGCTCAGGAGAGAGGGAGAGGAGACAGCTCGTGGACAGGAAGTGGAATTTTCCAGCTGCGTGTCAGAGAGCAGAGGTGCTGAGTTAGCAAAACCTCCCTCCGATGTGACAGCAGCGAGCGCAGCGGGAGCAGAGCTGCTGAGCAACGCTTGTCCCGCTGCTGCCGGAGAGGGTGGAATTTATTTGCATCTGCTGTCACACAAACACACACACACACAGGATCCTAAAATCCACACCCATATAAGCACACAATCTCCCCACACAATCACACAACCTAATCCTTTGTGCCAGAGGTACAGTTGAGCAGACGCGGGATCAGAGAGAGCCGCAACTCCCGTCATATTTGTTCTCTTAAGCCCTGGCATTTGGCATGTGGATGGACCAACAGGCCGGCACTAAAATAGGTTTTAGGTTAAAAAGCAGCAACAAATGCCCAGTCGTGTCTCTGAGGAAGAGGAGCCACAGTGGGAGAAACGCAGACGTTGCCTCGAGCATCCTTTCAAATAGTCGACCGCCTCTGTGAGTCAGAAGCAGGAATGTGTTTCGGCCCTTTTACCAAAACCTCACAGTCTTTATCCGACTGTTAACCACTGGAGTGATCGTCCCACGAGGGGCGGCAGAGGGTATTAAGGGCAGCAGAGGGATGAAAGAGAAAGGGAATAAAAAGTCAGCGAGGCCAGTCTGTCTGCTTATCTCAGAGTTCATATTCCCCGTGTGTGACAGGTTGTCAGACACACGCGCTCGCTACCGTAATCCAAACCTCTAAACTCGCTCAGACCGAGTTCACTTGCAGTTCATCCGCCCGGCCCGAGGATTATTTTGGTAAAACATTTTCTAAACGAGCAGGCGTACCTGTGCTGAAATAACAAGAGGTCTCACAGGTGAACGTCTGAGAGGCAAGACGGTAAATGTCAAATCCCTGCAGGGACTTTCTAAATATAGCTCGCTTATCTTTTACATCTTACAAAAAGAAGTCCAGCCTTTGGAGGATCGCTGCGAGTGCGTTAACTGGGACTTTGTTGCAGAGCTCGTCTGCAGGAGTCCAAGAGTGGAGTCTGAAAAAAAAGGCTTCTTGTTACGAGCGACGGGATCTTTCATGAAAACACAACGTTCGAGAGACTTTCAGCATTCGTTTTGTTTGTCCGCGCTCGTTTCTCTGGTGTCTTTATTAAAAACACTTGATTCAGAATCTGATGGCAGCTGTTTGCTCATGTTGCTCGGCTGCTTTCAACCAAATCTACAGTTTGTAAGCATTCAAATCTCACTTTCTACTCATATTTAAAGAGGCTGTAGTTAATATTTTCACATCATCAAGGCAAACCATGACTAGTGTATGTTAAGAGGGGCCACTAATAGTGACATATCAACAGAGATTGTCATCCGACTGCACTTCCTGTCAGCTTTACGGAGCGGTTTGGCATCTTCCAGCTTATTATTCTGGTTTCACAGCCCATAACTTCACTACGGGGGAAAGGCTATTTGAGACAGTGTGCGTCACATTGCAATTACACAGTTTGGTCACTTATGTTAAATTGTCTTCAGAACCTGGTGCTCCTCCTGGGGGCTTCCAGCTCCTCGGACTCTAGAGAAGGACGTCCAAGTTTCCAATGTTCCCTGAAGGCCACCGTAGGTTCTCCTACATGCCTCGGGGTGGAGGCGTATTCTGCCAGATGCCACTGAATCCCACACACTGATATTTAATGTTACAGATAAGTAAACTAGTTAAATTCTCACCTCGCTCTCTGAGCTTCTATCTCGTCTGAAGTTGGTCCATTCTGGACTTGGCGCTGGACAGCCGGACCTGAAGAGGCAAACAAAAAGCAGAGAGAGAGAGAAAGAAAGAAAGAAAGAAAGAAAGAGAGAGAGATAAAGTTGAGCTTAATAATCCTTTATGAGCTGCGCCACGTTAATTGAAATTAGTCCCAGTTGAGACAATTAACCAGCAAACGACGGGGAATTAGTCGATCATTACGTCCTCTCTCTTCTGTGATGAGTAATGTGCGGTGAAAAGCACATTAATCCCTCACTGTAGGTGAATTAACATAAATTGATTTATCCACTTGTTCGGCTGAAGAAGGCAAAGCAGAACATGAGTGTGTGTGTGCGCACAACGGTAGCTCCTGTTACCCATAATGCACCATTTAGGGAAACATGATCCTCAGTGCATGAAGGTTTAGATCCTCAATACTAGATGATGATACCCCGACTTTATTACAGCAGCAACAACATAAAACAATATGAAGATAAGATAACAAGCATCAGCCAGAGATCTGTGAGTATTTTTGTCTGCTGGCGTGCTAACTGTTTGAGTGTTAGAGTTTGAGGTCTGGAGTGTGTTTGAGCGTCTCCCTCCGAAAGCAGATGGCCCCAAATTGAAAACAGAGGAAATTCTGTCGTCTGCGCCCGCAGAGTTATTAACAACACGCTGCTGCACGGCAGCTTCACACATCTGCTCCTGTAGGTCAAAGTTCACAGACGAGGGAGACCAGACACAGATCAATCCTCCTCGTTTCATCAAAACCATCTCGGTTTATTGACGTGAATGAATCACAGGAGGATCGCTACCAAAGTCGCTCCTCCTGCTCATGACGCGATTTGAGCTACGAGGCACTTCTACGATGTAATCCGTTTATCACCACAAGTGAGATCTGCAGATAGGGAGTGTAATTAATTGAAGGAGCGATAAGACGAACATCAACTGAGGGATTACAATCAGATCTGTGTGACTCATCAGTTGTTCAGCGAAACCTTTTCTCATCACTGCCGGACAATATCAACCTTCAGCGTTTCTTCCTGAGGACGACTTCAGGATTCACATTTGTGTTCTTGGCAAATTGAGAAGACAAAGACAAAAGTCTTTGTGAAGTTACAGCAACAGAAGATAAACCTTGTTGATTTATGACTCCTCTGCTATTAATCACTGACGGAGAGATGTCGTCAGTGTGCAGGAAACATAAAAACACTGTTGTTCTTCCTTTGGGTCTCCTCCAAAGACTCTGTTCCCTCCGTCGTCTAATCAAAAGAAGCCCTTACGCAACACTTTTCACAGCTCGACACAGTCGGCCCGTTTCAGGGTCAATACTCAGCGCCGCTCACATCTCTAATGGAAGTGACTCTCTGGCCGGCCCGGCGGTGGTAATGGCTGCTGTAGATCAAGTGACAGAAAACCTAAAAATAACACACGACGACAAAAGGCCTGACTCACGATTATGATCAGAAACCTCATCCTGCAGACACACACACACACACACACACACACACACACACACACACACACTCACTTCCATATCACGACTGTGTTCCTGATTATTCTAATCCTGATTAATCTGTTAATTCGTTTATTAGACTTTAAGACACTCATTAGTTTGTTAGAGTCGACTTCGTTGTGAGGCGAAACACAAAAACCAATAACGGAATATGACACATTAAAATGGACGGTTGTTAGTAGTTCACGCTGTAAAAAGTCACGATAGATGGAAATGATATGCTCTTAAAAGCCCACGATGAATACAAAAGTCAACCTATCGCTGCACATCACGCACGGCAGACGTTACAAGACGAAACAACAGAAAAAAGACGAGATGGAAACGGAGGGAGACGTGAATGTTCGCCTGGATTTTCCTGCTTTCTCACTTTGTTGCGAGTATTTGTCTTTCACTTGTTGTGTCGCATCGTTGGTCCACAACTTACACATGATTCAAATCTTTTCTCTTCCTGTCAGAAACTTCAATATTTCAGATCTCACTCAAACAGCGTCATTTATTACAGCTGAAATCACTCAGTGAGAACCAGACGCTGTGGATTGTCTCACAGATAACGTTCAATCATCAGAGAACCTTTAAACGGCGCTTTTTATTCTTAATATCTACATTATTCATTTAAAGTGAAGTCTGAAATCTGCCTCCGCAGACAGCCACAGAGATAAAGGACGCAATTGTTCTTCTTTCTTACTCACAATCACTTCAAAACGGGCCATTTCCTGGTGTTAGTGAAGCTGGTTTTAAACATTTACTTTAACAAAACAAGAGTAATTTATTACTAACAGTACTTTTACTGTGATAGAAGACTTCAGTACTGATGCAGGACAGAAAACAGGGAGTTAATTTACATGATCTGAAGAGTGACTTTTGGCTGCACACCTGTAGGAATGAACACCACACCTTTAAATACACACACACACACACACTAACTGAAAACAATAACTATCATGCAGGAGTTCAGACACACACACACACACACACACACACACACACACACACACACACACAGCTTTGCTACCTACATGACATGCTGAAGAACAGGAAGCGGTTGTAGCAGATACAGAGGCACTGACATGCCCACTCCCCGCTGACCATCTCTCTCCTTCAGCTCCTCTTCCTCCCCCTCCATCACCTCCCCCTCTCTCTCTCTCTCTCTCTCCCTCTCTCCTCACCTGCCTGCCTCTCCTCACCTGCCTGCCTCTCCTCCCCTCCTCCACACAGCCACAGTATCATCTGTCATCTTCTTGTAACACAAACCTCCAGGCAGCAGCAGCAGCGCAGCGAGCATCTCTGGTTAATGTTTCAAAAGGTCGGGTTTGTCTGTAGGCTGCGCTGCCTGATGCCACGCACACACACACACACACACACACACACACACACACACACACACACACACACACACACACACACACACACACACACACACACACACACACACACACACACACACTCTCTGGTTTGGAGCCTCGTACATGCAGGAAGTCGTGTTCTATTAAAATGCCACTAAAGAAAGAAACATTTTTATCATTCTCCCTAATTTTCTCGTCTTGTGGTGATGATCAAACATTAATGAGCTCAACATCATTCGACGTGAGTCTTACCTCTAATATCGAAACAGCCCAGACGCCAGAATAAACTGTTGCTTTTTTGCAAAACCTTTGTACATTTCACACACATCATCCCAACAGTTCAACAATACGTGTCATATCACGTTCAGATTACATGAATACGAGCTGACTTTCATGTCAGTGAGAACTCGGCGATCCGGCTGCCGGATCGAGACTCCGCCGCTTGAGACGCCGTGTCAACATTCATAAACGTGAAACGACTGGATATATTTTTTTCCCCAGACGTCAGGACGTTTTTCAGCCGAGCTACTGGCAACAAAACTGCATATTTCTGAGGAGGCGTTTGGACGATTTGCAGGCGCGTTCGTGGTGACAGAACCAGGGCGACACACGATCCTTAAATGCCTTAAATATTATTCATGTAATTGTTGTTTGCTTACATATATAATCATGGGATTATGGTGATACACAGGAAGTACGTCTCCAGATCTGTGTTTCTCACGGACACATTTGGCTACGGCAAGAAGATGAAATGACGCAGGAGCAGTTGATACTATTACACGCCTGAAGTTTCAGGGTATTAAAGTTATATAACAAGGACCATTGTGAAGATTTCTGTGGCTCAAGTGGTCTCATTCCTTCTTGGTTGTGTGCAGTCAGCGCGGTGGGTTCATCAACATGTTTATGTGTCGTGGTGCACATTTGTTTTTAGGTTTCTACAGACTCTTTGTGGAGGAATGCGCTCCTATTTTACACATTTGCATTTGAACAGTTTGACAAGAAGTTAAAGGAGAACGATCGCGCTTTTTTGCTTTTTCTTAAGTTCTTGAAAGTTGAAAAAGGTCAAAGTCCGCAACAACAGAAGCTCCTCTCTCCCACAGAATACACTGCTCCTTAAACGCCTCGTCAGCGGCTAGTTTGGCACGTAAGAATCGATTTAGCACAGCTGCTCTGTTGTTGTGAACGGTGGTGGGTCAGGCGTGTGTGAGCGGACCAATCAGAGGAGACGGAGATCTTAAAGAGACAGTTGGGGGCATTAAAGCATGCAAACCTCTTCTAATAATGAGCATAATAAGTCTCCTTTAAGACAATTCATCCATCAGTAACAGATGAACCAGGATGTCTTGAGTTTCCTGGAGGAAGTGACATCTTCTCCGAACCCTGACAAGTGGTTTTTGTGCCTAAACTTATCCAGACCAGCATAAAACCTGAACAGAAACAACATATCTACACTTCGCAGAGCATTTTCTGCACCATTTCACACTCACAAGTGACAAAAAGGTGTCTGTCTGACCAGGCATGACTCCAAATCCTTCAGCCCCACCACAGTCCACAGTATCTACTCCAGCGTGAGAGCAGCACTGAGGACACAAAGGTCAGAGGTTTGACCTTCTCACCACTAGAGGGGGCAGACACACTTATTTAGAGTGGAGGGAGAATCACACATCAAACTGATTTTGGCTTACAAGGTGCGAAGATGTCTTATGAAATCACTTTGAGCACACAGATGTGCTGAAAACAGATGCTTTGCCACGAAAAGGAAAGAAGAGACACACGTCAAAATACATGACTCAGTGTCTTCTGCGCACACGAACACGAAAGCTGCTATTCACGTGTTTTCCTCTGTGTGTGTGTGTGTGTGATACACAGATTGTATCTCTTCGTGCAGCTGGCGTCAGAGCTGTATCGTAGCGAGGCTGGCAGCATTATCGGTGTATCTGCGCGTCGAGTGTGTGTCTCCTCACTCGTGTGCGGTTTTGTGCACTCGTGTCTGGCTGCTGTCACTCGAGCCTCTTTGTTCCCCCCGTCCTCGTGTTATTAGGCAGATGAAAAGATCTGCTCTCTAGCACGGGACCCGGGGGAGATCTTCTCAATGACTCATTCTAATTAAGAGGCTGGAGGGGACTGCAGGGGGAGACGCACTGCTGCTGCTGCTGCTGCTGCTGAAGTAATGACTGGCAAGCTGCGATACTCACTCTGCCTCTCGGTCTCTCATTCTATCACTGCCCAATTTATATTTGTCTGTCTTCCTGTGTATGCACACACTCTTTGAGCTCGAGAGGACGCCCGTCTTGTGCGTATGTATGTATGTTCACCACTGGCATAAGTGTTTAAATAAACCTGCCTGATGAAGCGCTTTGATAGATATTCTTGGATTGTGAATTGGTCATTTGATCCGTTTCATTAGCGCTCTGACACCCGCAGGCTCATTATAGGTCAGCATTTAGATTCAGTTATCATGTGCGGAGGGTGCTGTGTCATAACTTATTTTCCAAAGCGCCCAGTAGAGGGAACTAGACTCGGTGTTGAAATGAGGCCGCTCTTGCAATAATATCACAGACATGCTGCTCAGTTTGAAGCTGGAACTGGCTCCGGGTATCAGGAAACTTTAAAGGAGACGTATTAAACTAACTTTCAGGTTTATAACTTTATATTGGGTCACTACTAAAATATATTTACACGTTTTAATGATCAAAAAACACATCAGTTTACTCATAATCTCCAGGTCTGCAGCTCTGTATTCCCCCTCTGTTTTAGCTCCTGTCTCTTTAAGGCTGAATACACGCTCTCCTCTGATTGGTCAGCTCACACATGCCTGAACATCAGAAAAGCTCTGCTAAATCAGTGTTTACGTGCCAAACTAGCTGCTAAGCATTCCTAATGCAAAAGTGTGACATGGTGAGGTAGTGTGATGTCAGAGAGTCACAGAATTAAAGGCGGGACTACTGACGAGGCGTTTCAGGAGCCGTGTTTCCTGTGGGAGAAAGGAGCTTCATGGAAAAAATAAAAAAGCATAATATGTCTCCTTTAATTGATCTTAAATTATTGTTAAACTTAGAAAAAACTCAATTTCTGGCTCGATGTGAAGCCAGAAGTTTATAAAAACAACATTAATGAAGTGGCTGAGTCCCTAAAAGCAAAACTGCATCGAGCAAATTGTCCAGTCATCCTTTTTTTTATCCGTTAAGGACTCTGGTGATTTAATTTATGTGCACTCTCCTTCCTCCACTCTTGATGCAGCTTTAGAGCGCTTCAATGAGAAAGAACGGCACCGCACTCTGTTTTTCTACAAAGCACTTCTTGGCAAACTACCAGGATGTCTTTAATGTCGTCTTAACCGTAAATCAAGTAAACGCTGCACTAAAGATTGTTGGTCTCACAGTGTCAATACCGAGAGTGGGCAGCCGGCTCTAAAACACTTCCACTGCTCCACGTGAGAGGAACAGGTCAGAGGAAACTGTCGTAAGAATGTTTTATATGTATTGTAATCCGGGCTTCCTTTCCAAAAGACTCTCAACGGCGTTCCCCGTTTTAAATACACGTTATAATAAATATACCAATGTTTCACCCACACAGGTGCCGAATTAGACTCCTTGTAGGATGGCCAAGTACGGACTGTGCTCGTGTGATTGGCTGTGTTGCCTCTGGACGGGCGGGAAAAGTGACACATGTATTTATTATTTTGATCGGTTTGTGAAGTTACAGCGAAGTTTCAACGAACCTCAATCGAAGCAGATGTCTCATGAGACAGAGAAAACACGTGTGGGTCTAATTTACTTAACTTACTTACTAATTTACTTTTCCCAACATGGAAGGAAGAAGAAGAAGAAGAAGAAGAAGTCAGGAAACTGGGAACTACAGTGTAAGACGAGATGTGTGACACGGCAGCAGCGGCATAAATCAGTCCGTTGCCGGCTTCCTGCTGCACTCTGAGGTTTCCGCTGCATTATTGATGCGTTCCATATTAATATTTTGCTGGATTTATAAACTACTGCGTCAACAAATACAAGTGTGTGAGGAATAAGAAACATAAATACAAACTGGTGCTCCTGAACTGAAGCTGAGGGTTTCCTAAAATACACCTTTATCCCATTGTGTGCGTCACGGAGGAGAAACACACCTCCATCCTGAGCGCTGAGGACGTTGAGGGCGAAGAGCATGGCGTTGGAGAAGGTGGTGGCCTCCTCCTTGCTGGCGAAGTTGAGGCCATAGACCTGCCGGGCGTCCCGCCACTGGTGGAAGGTCGGGGTGGCCTGGTTGTACTTGAGGCCCTTCACTATGGAGTAGTTGATGACCACCTGCGTGAGAGAGGAGGGAGGAAAAGACGGAGCGGTGGTTCACTGAAGGAAAACAGATTTGCCACCGCAGAGCATCTATCTTGTTTCTGTGAGGGATGATACGCATCCACAGACGGCAGGCCGCGAGATTAAACACGCGATCGCTGTTCTCGTAATGTCACTGGAGAAAAAAAAGACCTTTAAATGCCAGAGAACTGATGAACCGGCTCTGCGTTTGTGTTTTGTCATCGGAAACACACTCAGTGTGTTCAACGGCTCATAATAGACTTTGGATTTGTCACCTCACAGGTTTTCATGTGGTTTACATCACGAGCTGTGAGAAATATTACCTTATTTCTTCATCTTTGTCTCTATTATGTCAGTTGGATCTCACTTTTTAATTTGGTTAAGCCCAGTATTGTGTCACGTAAAGGCCGCCGAGGACTAATGAGTCGTTTCGGGAGGCTGACGGAGGGGAAGATGGAGTCAGTCACGGCAGGACGGGGAAGGATTAGTGCCGCTAAAGACCTTTAATGAAACACACGCAGACTTTTTAAGCAACACAGAGTGAAGCTCTGGTCCTCACATGCACCTGTTTTATCTCCTATTAAATTCTCCTTCACTGACAACATTACATCTTGCGTGTTACTTCAAAAGAAACCTCACAGTCACAATCTGAACATCCTGAATGTTCAGCGTGTTGCAATCCTCCCACAGAACCATGAAATCTTTCTTTCTCTCTCTGGTGGCTAAATGGCCGACAGCTGACTCCACCTTTGCTTCCACTTCTGTCCCGCGTGTCGTCATCACGTCGGTTTACCTGCTGGTCCTGCAGCTTGACGCCCACCACTCTGAAGGTGTTGTTGGCAGTGTTGTGGTAGATGTTGATGCGGCTGAATCCCTGCTGTCCCGGCTTGATGGGCACCCACTTCTTGCTGGTGTCATCGTAGACCATGACGGAGGCCCTCGCCTGGCAGATACTCTGCTCGCTGCGGGGACGAAGGGAGAAGAAGAGACGAGTTAGTTTAGTCAAGACGGCAGGATTCATCATCTCAACTGGGAATCGATGCTCGATTAAGAAATGATTCATTCAAGGAAAACTCCACCTTTCAGATACAAATGTGCACTAAACTCCAGCTCACCTCTTTATTGATATGAGTCCTTTTGTAATTTCACACAGACACTTTCAGTAAGACTGTGTATATATATATATATATATATATATAATTCTTTTAGTGTTATAAACAGCTGGAAGATGTTATGACACAGGCCTCCACTGTTATGGAGGTATAAAATTGCCCAAAACAAAAAATAAAGAAATAAATAAACGACTCATTAAATAAAGTTGGATGCTTTTAAATGCACCAAACACAATATAAAAAATAAATATAAGCAAGAAGCAATTTAAATAAATGTTGAATAAATTCCCCTATTTATAAACATTTCCATTTAATCTTTAATTTGATTAAATTATCTATTAATTTTAAAATGCATTTAGTTGTTTATGTTTTATTTCGGTATCTTATTATTCCTCTTTGCATTGTGCCGCTATTTATTTCTCCAAACTTATTTATTTATGCATTTTCTTTTGCTGCTTCGTTATGTTAATGAGGAGCTGTCAATCAAAACGTGTCATAAATAGATACGTAACGTAAATACATTTGAAAATGAATTAATAAAATAGATTTTTTATTGAATTAATAAAAAATAAATAAAATAATAAATAAACACAAATATAATTTCATGTCATATTTGATATGACATGATGTCTATTCTTAAATCATATTCATCTATTGAGTCATTTATTTATTAATTCATTTATGATTTGGGCAGTTTAAATCCTCCATACACTCTCACTGCACTGTCACAGTGTATGAATGTTGGATACAGACGACTCATAAGATTATTAAAAGATTATAACAGCAGAAAAAACATGTAGTAATATACATTTTAAAAAAATCCTTTTTTTAAATGTCACACTCGTTTTTCACATGAAACAACCGGAGCAGAAAGAATCAGTCACACCTTCGTGCATCTGTAAGATTGATTGATCTGAGAAGCTTTCAGCCTGTAAATACAAAATCTATTGTGCAGATGCTGCAGAGTCAAATCCTCCTTTAACAGCAGTGACTGATGTCACTGATGTCACTGCTGCTGTCTGTCCGTCCGTCAGACGATGTAAGTGAGATAATTACAAGACAACAACTCAGTCTCCTAATCCTGTGTTACACTAATGGTCTAATCCAAATGTAATCAAGCGCTTGTCCAGCAGCTGTTGAAGTCCTTAATGAGAGGCAATCGTAATGTGTGTGTCCGTATGAGTGTGTGTGTGTGTGTGTGTGTGTCCGTATGAGTGTGTGTGTGTGTGTG
>CAEMYA010000010.1:11070483-11103995 GCA_903131615.1 Diplodus sargus
TGTCTAAGTAAAATTTCTACAGAATGCTGCTTTAAGAAGTCACATTTCTGCCCTGGAATTAAAGAAAAAAAAGTGTTAAAACAGCCTCTCCTGCTCTTCGATCAACAACTAACCTCCTTTAAGCACATACACTTGCTCCTCACTAGTCATTTTCACACAGTCCCTAATTCCCGACTCCTTCTGCGAACCCTTCTGGCTAAATTTAGAGGAGGGAGACTGGTCTCAGATCAGCACCTGAGGGGATCTTCTCGAGCCCCGAGGACGTCCCGTCCTGTCTCAGGTGTACCGTCCTTGTCTCTCCCCTGATAGGACGAATCAATAAAAGCTCAGATGACCACGGCATTCTCCCGAACGTCACGCTTAAGGTCGGTCGTGTTCGGCGGGAGAGCCAGAAGTCGCCTCTCTCTCTCCACAGGTCTCGGGTCAGATTTGACTTCTGAGGTACCTCGAAGTGGAATCGAATCTGTGATCCCACTTCCGCCCCCACCACCGTCCGCCAGGGAGTGCTTTGGTCTGGTCTCCACCCCCTGACTAAAACTAAAACCATACAAACTAAAAAAAAACAACATTTTTACATCTCTGTCAACAACAGCCATCATTTTTAAATTTCTAAACTCATAAGTTACAAATAAAAACAGGAAAAACCACTTCTATCCTGGAGCACAAAGAAACAGGATACAGTTAATCAATTAGACACAGCATTTTCCAAATAAGTTAAATTGAAATCTTAATATATCGTATCGTTTTTACTCCATTTAAATATTTTTTTTTTCTTACTTTAAATATAATTATTACAGATCTTGCAAAAATACTACACTGTGCATTGGCTGTCTGCTCGTTTGTAAAGAGTGCCCGGTGCTTCCTGGGTTCAGATATGTACACTTCATCAGAAAATGGCGAGGAGCGGGAGATTCTCGCCGCCGCCACGCGTACGCGACCTCAGAGGTCACGCGTGGCGGCGATCGATTCCCTCCGTTCTCCTTCTTTCTTCCATTTGGTCAAATCTCAATTAACGCTGTGATCATTTTTTAAAAACTAATTTTTTCGAAATTAAATTAATAAAATAATGCATATTCTTTTTTCACGACTCGTTAGGTTTTCAAAAATAGTAGGCTTAAAAATATATTGCATATGCCATCTTAGGAAACTGACATAATAAAATATTCTTACTAAGGAGAAATTGTTAAAGTAGGAGAATATATATATTACCTCTATGAAGAATAGAATCAGGGGCGTTAATAGAAAGAATAAAAACCCAGTGATCGGGTTTCTTTTGTTTGTTTTTGTTTTGGGTTAAAGATGGCTTTTTATTTTTTTAGAGTGTCGAAAAAAACTTCCCATCCAATATTTGGGGGGCGTTTGCTGCGCGGGGAGGAGGGAGGAGGGGGGAAAGCGATCGGGTACTCTTTATGTTTCCCAAAAAAACAACAAAAAAAGTACACACATTCCGACACTACTTCTGAATGACAGTACAACACTTGCAGGTTAAAAGGCAATGAATGAGCCGCTGCGACTCGGTTACGTATCAAACACCATCCCGCCCCCGTTCCCCCGCGTTTCATCCAAACACACGTCTAACATGGTGCTACGTTTTGTCCGCACAGCGCGTCACGCCTCCGTACAGAAGCCTCTCTGAACTCTAATCACATTAACAGTGTGGATACACACACACACACATACATATATATATATACTGTATATTTATATAAGTATGTCAGAGCTGATTGAGCAGTCAAATGGAATGACTCTAGTAGTATATACAGTATATATATATATATATATATATATATATATACTGTATATATTCCATGGGATTCAACAGGTTGTGCATCAGGTAACATGACGAGAAAGAAACACGCTGGCCGGTGAAAGAATAGAAATATACAGACAAAAGCAGCCATGGCTTCCTTCTATACAAAACACACACACACACGCACACACACACACACACACACTCATATAAGTGATATACAGCATGTTCTCCCCCCCTTGTGAGATCTTAAGAAGCTGGAACCAAAAAGAAACAAAAGGAAAAAAACACGTCAGTTGTAATTAAGGAATGGATTAGTGCAATATAATAAGTGAAGGTGGGCAGAAGAGCTGAGGAGCGAGAGGAGGAGACGGGGGACTCTGGCTTGTGTGACATCCTTTGGTTTATCTTCGGGGGAGGGGGAGGAGGAGGAAGAGGAGGAGGAGGAGGAGGAGGATCTTCAGGATGTAGAATCAGAACAGACAGAACGGACATTGTGATGCTTCGGGACACAACGCGAGCAGCTGGAGAACAACGGACGGATGATATTCGAGAGGCGCACTGTGTTTGTGACCAGCGTGGAGCTGCAGCCACGACTGGAATCGAGGGAGATGCTGGTGTGTTTTTTTCAACCCCCGGGCCCGTAAATTTACATGTTCTTGTGCGTAAATGATTCATAAGTAACAAAAGCTTTGGTATCCGTTTGCCTCAGCTGGCAGCTGCTGCTGTGACTGCAATGTAATCCAACTCAAACCGATATATACGTCCACTTTAAGTGCTTGTTTTTGCCACTGAGGTTGTTATTCTTAAGTGTCTGGCATCATTATAGACATGATTCCTACAGAGACAGACCTTTCTTGTTTAAGGAGAAGACAGAAACCACACAAGGGGGAGTTGTTTCAGCTGTCGTCTCGTCTAGATTGTGCAAAATCAGTTCCACCCTGAAATTAATTCTTGCTGTAATCCAGGAACTCGTCTCTCCACCTGTGGTTCCACCTTTGTCTTCCAGCAGCAACTCACCTCAGACTTCTACAAAAGAAAATCTTACATTTGTACAGAAAGATCCGTCTCTGCAGGAAACGCAGATTGTCGAATAACAATTTCAGCATGTGACGGTGTAGTCACTGCAGTCGTTGTAGCGGCGCTGCAGCTGCCAGCTGAGGCGATCTACTGGATCAGCGCCAAACAATTCGATAAGTTTGAACAATTTACACACAAAAACACGTCAATAAAGAGCCCAAGGTTTGAAAAATATCAGGATTTCCCATTTTGGTTGCTTAACTGAAAATTAATACGAGGGAATTTAGATGATCAGATTATGATTTTAATCACTTCCTGTTTAATTTGTCACACATGACAGTAAACTGAAAAAGCAAGAAAGTGTCATTCTTCACTATTCTGTGCCTTTTTATGGACAAGACGCTTCATCGACGATGAGAACAATCGTCGGTCGCAGCCTTACACCAGCGTGTTGTGCATCGATCGCGTCAATCGTTCGATCTGGGACCACAGCGCGCCGCTCCACCGCCTGCTCGTTGTGTGTGTGTTTAAGACTAGCTGCCGAAAGCTCTGCCTGCAAGTCGTAAGGCAAGTCGCAGGGAACAGCCGAGGTGAAAAGGAAAAGCAAACAAAAACAGAACAATAAGCGATGAGCCTTCGCAGGGCTCAGGAGAGTCTCGGTAAAGGCTCTTCACATCTGATCCGACCGTAGCTGAGCTGACAGTAAGTTTGGATCCGCCGGGTCTTCTGTCACGTGTGTTTTCACTAATGAAGGAGCCATTTTTAGTGTCCTGACCCCGACGTTAAAGAGGCCCCCGATGGAGTCAAGTGTGGTAGAGACAGATCTATACAAACCCCCCTTCCCCTCCCCCGCCCTTCTTCTTCAGGTGCAGTATTTTAGTTTGCGCTGAGCGTCACGCGAGATGAACATGTATCTGTCAGCGTCAGGAGGGAGGACAGAGAGGGAGAGAGAGAGCTCCGCTTCCTCTAAAGCTGCTTGTTTGGTTTGATTGCCTGAAAGCCTCCTAAAAAAACCATCACACATACCCACATTTATCCATTTATCCACACCGACAACACTCGCTCTCCCACTCTCTGCTCCACACACACACACACACACACACACACGAGTGAGACGAACTCGAATCAGGAGGAATAAGACGACACTCTCCATTAGCTGCTCCGTCACCCCGGCTGGTTGAACGCCGTTAACATGGAGCTGACAGCGCAGCGCTTGTGTTCCCCGGGAAAAGCACCTTAGCGCCGGACCGTTCCTGAGCCACGGGCTTACAAATGAAACAAACATGATTGTTGTGCTAAGATGCTTTTGTGGGGAGGACGCGGTTCTGACAGGAGCCCAGCTCAGTCTGGTGTTCGGCATTCCTGGCAGGCGAAAGGGGGGCAACACAAGCCTCCACGTAACCTCAGGCTGAAAACTCCCGAGCTGATGGATGAACTCTGGTGCTCTGACTGAGATGGATTCATCCGTCGCCCCTCTGTAGTCAACTAAAGGGATCTGTGCTTCATAATGTGTCACAAACACTTTTTGCTTCATATTCTTGCTTCCCATCGTCCTCCTTCCCTCTGATCGGGAGCGTCACCAGCAGGAAAGACGACCGAGGGGTGTTCAGTCCGTGAGCAACCCCTCGTCCTCCGTGTGGGAAAAGGGGAGCCGTGTTGTGATTAATCCATGGGTACGCTGACACCCCCTCGACCCTCTACTGCAGGTTCTTCAGGATGCGTCCGTAGCGGAAGTCGTAGACGTGCCGGCAGAGATACACCAGCTCGGGGTCGACGTCCGTGGGCACACAGCGGTGGGAAGGAGGGGCGAAGTCGGGGCGGCAGGGCACCATGCTGGCGCTGCCAGGTGAGGCGCCTTCGGCACGCCGCTTCACCAAGGCACAAAATCTACCCAGAAACACACACACACACGGGGGGGAAAAGAGAAAAAAATCTGTGTTTTCTATCAAATATATCTTCATGCTCCTGCACCTTTAACTGGAAATAACAAGCAGGCGAACACGAAACAGATAGTCGCTAATTATGTCTAAGCAAATGTTCGTGGCCTGGTGCTCCGAAGAATTCATTAACAGCTGCAGTGTCACCGCCGTGCGACGGGAAAGTCAGAAAAACAGGCTTCCACGTATCTGAGGTGTTAATTAAAAGGAATGACTCCAAACCTTTTGAAAAAGACTCCCAGCTAACGACCATCGCTGAGGTGTATTTCTGTGTGTGTGTGTGTGTGTGTGTGTGTACTTACCTACAGTACTGGGCGAGTGGGAGAACGTAGCATCTGTCTTCTATGCAGGCAACACTATTTTCATCCTGATGCCGAGAGGCGAAAATCTCATTCTGAAACCACAGCGGGTGTACAATGTCACATTCGGCACAAGTGCGTCCTATTGTGTCGGCTGAAGGCTGAAGAAATGACAACACTTTTCAACTGCGAGCGCCGTAATTGTTCGTGTGCAACAGGAGTTTTTTTGTGCCTCCGTGTTTCTGCGCTACACCTCTGCTCGACAGACGCTAGACGTCCATTGTGAGGAGAAAAAAACTTGTGTTTTCTAAGTCAAATTGCTCTCTTCTGCGACTCTTTGTGCGAGACTGAGGTGGCGGAGATATCCTCATTTCTGCCGTTGTGGTTACACTAAAGAACCGACCGGCGCTCAGCAGCGTCTGAGCTGCTGACAGACGCACAGTAACGACTCCAGCAGCAGCAGCAGCTCTGCTCACCTCCCTGCACATTATGCAACACCATAACTAATAATGACATAATTTGCATCATAGCGCATAAATACATTTGCAATGCAAATGACAAAACTTCTCCGGATTTAGAGAATGAATCTTTCCTCCCACATTCAAACACGTCTTTTAATCTCATCTAGCACAACTTTGAATTGTTTTGTCTTGTTCACCTGATGACTCCATGAACTCTACAGCTGCTGCACACTCATTATGTGTCAGGGAAACATTTTTAATACAAGTGTTTTCTGTAAAAAGCCTACGGAAGCCCAAAGTGTTCAATATCAAATGCATAAATTACATTATGAAGTGTGTAATCATGTATCAAAACATATGATTAAACCATGAAATATGGAATAACACAATAAACAGTCGTTCAAATGGTTTAACATCCTGCTTCTTTTCACAATAAAAGCATATATTATATCTGCTGGTGCACATTTATGACTTTGTGCTCCAGGAACTCTGGTGGATGCAATGATTTCGAATTAACTATTTAAGTAATGGATCTTTTTTATATCAGAACCGCCTGATAACTCCTCTTAACTGTAGATCAACAACTTCAGTTTGTATAAAGTACACTGAGAGCTGTTTTTGTTATGAATTTAAATAAATATCGATGAGGAAAATCATGATGCCTCATTCAGCGATATGTGTAACGACAAAGCAAAAAGCATTTCAGGCAACATTTGGGCCTCAAAAACTGACAACAATATAAAAGTTTGGCCTCATCTTGAATCTGCAGATAATTTAAAACACTGACATGTTACGATCCACTAAAGTCAGGAATAATACGACAGAAATACGCCTGTTTTTTCTCTTTGGCTCGTCTGGCAAATATAAAATGTCAGTATGAAATGAAAAACATTCAATACAATATTTATTGTGAAATAAAACAGGCTGGATCTGTATTATCTCACAGTTTAACTGAAATATTAGATATATTCATTAAATGATGATGTCTTTCATTTCAGTTGTTTAATTTTGACCACTTTGGGCCTCCGTATGAAAATGGATAGCATTTATTAAATAATTGGAAAAAACTCATCACTCACACTTTCATGTATCTCAGTCATGTGTGTGTTTAAAGGGGACACACGCAGTTTCTATCAGCGTGCTGTAGCTGTTTTTCTTGCGCCGCTGCCATTAAACCAGCCGGCAACATTAAATCATCGCAGCCTCACCTCACAGTGTGCGCTGGGATCTCGGCCTCCCTGGGTGTGCTCGGGTCGGTAGTACCAGAACAGACTCATCATCAGCTCTCCTGAGGAGGCAAATTGAGACACACAGGTAAACATCTCCGCCGTATGTCCTTTCCCCTCCATCCACGCATGCAAGCCGCCGTATCTATCCATGATCTGCCCCTCCCTCCCCTCCCTCACCTGTCTTGGGGTCCTCCCACAGCGATGATATCTTGGCAACATATGGGAGGGATTTCTTCCTGGGGCCGGATCGTAGCAGCACAGTGTCTCTGACATGTATCACTTCGCCGTCCCTCTCCACTCCTTCATAGCAGCGCCGCAGGGCCGTCTCATCCTCTCCCTGAGACAGACGGATACACATGCAGGCACACACGCCCACACGGACGGATATAATTCTCATTATGAAGACAAAAAGGAATCTGTCACACGAAGCTGTGTGGTCAAAACACAATTATCTTCTCTCCCCAAGAGCTGGTGTTTTTTTTTTTGTTTTTTTTTTTCCCCTTTCTGCCAGGCAGCTGCATGGACGCTGCGAGCAGAATATGAGCAGGTCGTGGAACACAGCAGACAAAGTCTCACAAGAGAAACAACAAGCTCTGTAATCTCCGGCTCATCTTCACTGCACTCAGAAAATAAACCTACCGCAATGAAGACTTCCCTCTCTGTAGGCACTCCAACAGGCCGCCAGCCGTTGGTGGCACGTCGGCGGCTGACTCTCTTTTGTTTGGTGCTGCTGAGGCTCGGCAAGGGCGACGGCTGCTTCTGGTTCAGCCGCGTGCGGCCCATGGACAGGGAGCCGTTGGAGGGCTTGGTGGTCTGCGGGCATTCTCTGGCCAGCTTTAACCTGGCCGGGGGCTGGTCTCGCCCCGACAGGGGGGTCAGCAGGTGGGGTTTGGTCTGGGTGGAAGTGGGCACGCTGGATAGAGGGCAGCTGGACATGGGCAGGGAGGGGGGAACCAGGAGGGAGGGGCTGTGGTCACCCTGAGGGGAGGAGTAACCCTCTGGAGACGCAAGACAACGAAATAAAACATCAAGAGAGCAAAAAAAGATCACGTTTATAACGAGACGTCACAGATTGAATAACACGTCCTTCCTTTTTCAGATGAGACAGCAATAAAATTAACTTTACATCAGCTCAGCACACTGAGGGTGAGCAAACTCAAGAGGATAACTTCACCCAAAAAAATGAAAATCCAGTCATTATCCACTCACCACCGTGCCAATGGTAAGTCAGGGGAAGTTTCTTAATCCGCAAAACGTTTCCAGAGCTCCACAGCAAAACAGTTGCAATATTCTCCTAAACAATTGAAATTGATGGAGACAAGCGAAGAAAACAAACCGAAATAAAATGGCTCCATATTTAATCCAAGCATCCGGAAAACCTAAGATCCGAAATTGAATTGAAAAAACGTCATTTATGCCAATTTTTAAAGCCTAAATCTTCCCTGTAGCTGCTGAGCTAAAAGTGTTAGCACGCATCCCGTCTGAATCTTATTCACAGGCTCGACCAAACACATCGAGGGTGTAAATAATGTCTCTTCACGTCGATATGGGATCTCAAGTTTTCCAGAGACTTGGATTACAGCGGAGGAGCAATTTTATCATTCAGCTGTTTAGGAGAATGGCTGCAATGCTGTTTTGTGGATTACAGAACTTTACTTGACTTTCCATCCGCTTAAGGCAAATAGACAATGTCTGAATATTCATTTTTTGGGGTGAACTCATCCTTTAAGTTGTAGGTTCAGTTGCTGCTGTTCAACAAAAGTTACATAAATACTTTAAAATGGGAACTAAACAACATGGTTCCCCTTTAAATGAGCTGAAAAACAACCTGCCTCTTTTATCTCATTAATCAGTTCAACTTTTTAAAAAAAAACCCAATTGTTACGGAAGACATTACACGAGAGCCGCGAGCTCCTTATCAAGAAACATCTAAGACCGAAGCCTCGAGCTGTGGACACTTTCAAAGCTCGTACCGACAAACGAAGACAACAACAAACAGAAATGTTCACACTTGTTCGGGCACAAAACTGGCTTGAGGCTCACAAACAACAAAGGGCTCTTCAGTTCTGAACCTGTTCTAAGTATAACGTCGGGATAATGGGTTCTTTCATAATAAAAACAAAGAGATCTTAAGACGAGAGAATCAAAGCGAGGACGTGAAAATGAACGACGAACACTCACCTTGCTGCGGTTCTTATTAAAAGAGCTAAACGTGGTTGTTCAGAGAGTCTAGATGGAGGTGAGATGGAGATTTCAAACCAATGATCTTCCCACTCACCTGTTTTGATGCTGTGTGTGCATCCAGTGCATCCCGTGCTGAAAGAACAGCCCCTGCTGTTGACAGGCGGCATCGCTCTGTACGCGTAGCCGCCGATCCCGCAGTTGTCGCCGTAGCAAGGCGAGGCCACCGAGTTGCAGTAGGCGGGGTGGGCCAGCCCCGAGGCGTGGGACATCCGCGGGCCCAGCAGCTTGGCGGAGCCAGTCATCCGACTCGGGCATAAACTGGAGGGTGCAAAGTTCAGAGGTCGCGAGGTCAGGCTCGACGACGCGGTTCCAGTGTGTGTCGGGTGGGCGATGTGAACGTAGTAGCTGGAGAAGCAGTGGTCGGCGGTGCACAGGCAGGGGTGAGGGCTGAGGGTCAGGGCCGTGTGCGGGTGGGAATGCGTCAGGGACGGCGAGGTGACGAGGCACTCGCGCTTCACGGGCGGCATGGCCGAGTTCAGCGGCTGATCGTCCGATTCTCCGTACGGCTGCTGGCCCAGGAAGAAGGCCAAGCGGTGGCAGTATTCCATTGAGCCCTCGGGGGGGCAGCAGTAGTACGGGCTCAGTTCGGTCTCCATCTGCTCCTCCTTCACTTGCTTTAGCGGGTACGCTAGCATCGAGCGCGACTGGTAGCCGGGTTTGGTCAGTCGATGGGTGCAGCTGCCGGTCTCCCACTCCACTTTAGGCTCAAAGTCCGCCTTGTTCTTGCAGGATGTGCAGCCGCCGTTCAAGGGAGGGACCTTCTTCCCCTTCTGCTCTTGCGGGCGCCCCTTGTGTTTGACTCTGGAATGCTGTTTCGGGGTCGAGGCGGCATCGGGAGCCTTGCAGTCTGACGTGACGGTAGCTGTGGGAGCAGCCTTCACTCTCTGTTTGCTGGTAGCAGAGGAGCTGGTCAGCTTCAGCAGGGCGGCAGCGTTGAGTCCAGCCAGCCTCCTGGGGGCCGGGGCGTGCAGACTCTCCTGACTCATCCAGCCGCTCTCTTCCCGGTTGGCTTTGGCCCTCTTGGCCTGCTTAGAGCTTTGGCACAGTTCAAGTTTGCGAGACGTGGAGGCTTTAGTGGTCTTTCTCCGCGAAGCCTTCAGACCTCCGGGGGCGCCACTCCTGGTTGGATCTGCATCCAGGCGGACCCCTCCATTCGTGGGCTCTTCCTGTCTTCTGGCCTGCTTGGCTGCCGGCTGGAGGTCAGTAGCTCTTTCAAGCAGCAGACTGTTCACCGCCTCAGCGTTGAGAGAGGCCAGTCTGCGCTTGCGAGGTTGTGCAACAAAAACACACTTGCCGTGACTCGGACTGTTTGACTTTGATTTGGTTTTTGGTAACGTCTTCTTGTCTTTTCTTTCGCTGCCTTTCCCTTTTTTAGGTTTGGGCTTGGCAGATGAATGTCGGCGTGCTTCCTTTCGCTTCCTCTCGTCAGAAATCTCCTTTTCGCGGATGCTTTCTTCCAACCGGGTTAGGAGGACGTGACAGCTGAGCCCCTCCCCGTCCGAAACCCCGCCCCTCCCTCGCAAAGGGTACGACTTCCTGTCACGTTTCTTTTCGCGCCTCCTGACGAGTTTCCTCTTCTGGTCCGATTTCTCCGTTCTCCCTCTCTTGTCGCTCATCTTCTTGGCCGGGTCTTTCCTTTGTTTGACGATCTCGCTCATCTTCTTAGTCCTCCCGAATCGTAGAGAGCGCTCGGGCCAGGCGCCGCCCATGGCGCCACCATGTGGCCAAAGCGGGCAGTTGTCCCACCACTCGACGCTGCCGTCGCTCTGCTTCAGGGAACCCTTCTGCCTTGCGTGAGTCATCACATGCTTCTCCACAGGGCCTGAGGATCAGAGACCGACAAGTGGTAGAAATTAGATTTCCGCCCTAGTTTCACTGTGTGCTTAAAGTGTTCAACAGAACAGCAACCCGTTATCTAGACAGGAGTTGACGCTACTTGCAAACAAAGCTTATAATTAGGTCCAGAGAGAGCCGGTCCGGCTCTGAAGATGTTGTACATCTCAGAACATCTTTTCAGAGTTTGCCTGATCTAATCACACAAAATCAGCTCATCGCAGTTTTGGCCCTGCAGACGAGAACAGTATTAACGGTCAGGGCAGACGATCAGGGAGCAGGGGAAGGTGGATTATGGACCAAATACGGGAGCATTCGCTTTTTAATTGCCATGACTTAAGACGAGACAGAGCTGGAAGGGCTTGTGTGATGTGGAAAGCACAAAAAAACAAAAAAAGCATGACAGAGATATTGATTATCTTACACAAGTCTTCAGTTTACATTTAAAGAAAAACATCTGAAGCGGTGCACAAAGTTGCTTAACGACGTGTGAATGCAGCCGGGCGGTGCTGCGATCAGACTGAATTTATTTGATGGTATGGCGAGCTCCCGCTATTGTACGCCTGTTTGAGATCCTGTCATAATAACGGGGCGTGTGTGTGTGTGTGTTTCACGCAGCGAGGGAGAGACTGCTGCTCGCTCTCTGTCATTCATCGCCTTATCACCTCGTGTGCACAAAAGCCTGAAATCACATCTTGTTAAGGCCAATTGTGTCGTCTGAAAGGAAAATGTCAAAAAGGCAATATCGCGATATTAAGCTCGAGAAGACTGAATAAACAAGACGGTTAAAAGCTTTAAACCGGCAGATTCTTCTGCCTTAATGTGTAGAATCGGCGTATTAATATCATATAGAGAGAGGGAGTCTCGTGCAACATACCGCTCTCCCTCATTGTGGAAGCATTTAGCAATTAAACTCCATTCACAACAAACACGTAGCTCAGGGAGTATTTGTTAAAAAAACACTCCCTGAGCTGCTGGTGAAACTGCAGCATTAACAACAGAATCATGGCTCATGTGTACGTTAAAGCACCGGATCTTTAAATAACGCATATAAACACACACACACACACACTGTGGTGCGCAGGGAAAAGGTAAAGCAGCATATTGTTTACGCTGAGGGTCATAAAGATTTATCGTCTGCCTAACGAGACGCGCGGACGATAAAGATCTGCATTTAAAAACTGAACATATACGGAAGAATCTGTGAGAGAGAAAAACTCTCTACGGCAAAAACAATCATACGTTTTCCTCCATTCAGCTTTTCTTGTTGTAAACTGAATGGATTGTCCTACACCATTACTTCCCATAATTAGCTATAATCGGTTAATGAATTCCCCCCCGAAAGAGGAGCTGCGCATATAAAATAAGGAATAAGAAATAAAAAGAAGGCTTCGTACGCTTCTACTTGGATTATTACAGATTCTGTGACCCCCGACTGTGACAACACTCACATTCGTATCATGTATGCTGCGTACAAAAAATCTAGTCTGACAGTGGGATTAAGAGACATACAAGGTCTGAGTTTGAGCTTTAATAATAAACATACTTCATGTGACTCGTGGGCACAGCTGGGGAAAGAAGTCAATTGTACAAAACTGGAAATGAGAGCTTCCTCGATCGCGGAGGCAATTAATTACAATCCTGTAGTTCACCTGCACCGACAACGTATGAACAGATATGTGGGTCTTCTCCTGGTCTCACTACCATCTTTACACCCTCATGACCCCGATCACGCTGTCTACCTAACACTGAATCAATACTTTACACCCTCATTATTTTATTTTTCAGTTGTTTACGAGG
Organism: Diplodus sargus; assembly: GCA_903131615.1. Taxonomy (NCBI): domain Eukaryota; kingdom Metazoa; phylum Chordata; class Actinopteri; order Spariformes; family Sparidae; genus Diplodus; species Diplodus sargus. Next base: position 11,083,057 of record CAEMYA010000010.1, read on the forward strand.
GAGAAATCTCCACCATCCCCCCTCCCTGCTGAGCGCGGTGGGTGGCACTCTTTCCATTTGTATTTGATTGTGGAAAAATGGCTCTTCAGCTTCAATAAAAACATCTTTATAAATATATTTTTAACCCTTTCATGCACAAACTATTATACCAAGATGTCCATAACTTCTTTTTCCGATATTTTATTGAGGAGTGAGTATAAAATGTGACTCAGGAGCGTTAAATTCTTCTTGGAAAACCAGGCAGGTCAAAATAAATGTCTCTCCACTAACTTAGATGTGAGAAATACTTTCATCAAGATGCTAATTATTATCTTACATCTTTTTTTTCTGTGACTGAAAACACGTCTGTCCTCCCCAGCGGAGCTCATAAGGTGTATTCAGCCGATCGGACCGCTGAAATCTGTACGCTGTTGTAGATATTGCCTGATTTTCTGAGAATAAAAGGATTTAACAGTTATTTTAAAGGTATTTGTTGGATCTCTGATTCTCTCCACCATTTTGAATTTATGACGCCACAATGAGTCAAAGTCACACCTCTTCTAAAAAGAAAATGTGAACAGTAGTCAATGCAGAGAGACAAATACACTTTTTATCCTGTTTGGATTGTGCCATGACTCACACACAATGTTTTTTTTATTTTAAAAAAGGTGGTTTTCGGTAAAGACGGTAAAATATCCACATAGTTTTTTGTGAATCTGCTCAGAGCTGCATCATCTCGTTCAACACACATCACCAAAACTAACATGGTTGAGGCCTCAGCACAGAAAAAGTATCAACAAAAGGTGTAAATCACAATAAATCTGCTCATATTGATAACTGCAATCATGCTGATAAACACGAGCTTGTCTACGATGTTTAAGTTGCGGGTTTTGGTGAGCATTTAACGAAACAACGTCACTAACAAGACTGTTGGCTGTACGACAAACTGTACGACTTCTGCTCTCTGCGCCTCTAAATGACAAAGACAATCAACTGGAATCCACCACTTTGTAGTTTCGGACATGGCCGAGAGAAACGGCTGAAAAGTGGGAGAGCTGGTTCTGGTAGAATCTGAGGGCGTGCTCGCCCTTCAAAGACTGCAGACATGCATATGTACAGTACGTCTCTCTCCTTCTGCAGCCATCACAGAAAAAAAAAAAGCTTTTCAACGCTCTCCAGCTCGTTCTGCACGGAGCTGCAGTTCCAGACTAACAGGCCGGGGCATCTGTTCAGACTAGCACGGCTGCGCGCGGCGCCGAGCGGCCCGATGCTCGATGCAGATCTCTCTCTGCAGCACCTCGGCCTGACTGACGACTCACTCGCAGTCGAAGCCCGACGAGATTTTTTTTTCCAAACGTGTTTGATTCTGTCCGCCACAAATCTGACTGGGCTTGTGCAGCGAAGAGGGCGGTCGGAGTCTGAAATGTCAAGAGTGATCCCGGCGTCAGCCAATACAAGTTTAGCTCCGGGGGGTTAATTAAAATCAAGTGCAACTTCCAGAGCTGAAACCGCAGTGTAACAGCATTTAACGTCATTTATTTTCATATCCTCAGACTCAGAAAAACACTGAGCATGTTCATGAACGCCAACAGCGGGTGTAGTGTGTGTGATCCCTCATCTCTGTGTGTGTGTGTGTCTTGTCTTTGCCTCGTCACAGGACGGCTAACTGCAGGCTGCGCTCCTCAGACGAGATCTAATCCGTTTTGTAGTGTGACCTTGCCGGGCTGAGGCTGAAATTCAATACCAGAATGACATCCTTCAAGAGGGGTTTCACATCACACTTAGCTCTAGAAATTCAAGAGAAAAACGGCTGCAATCGCTCCCAGAATCTGTCGGGTGAAAGATTTAAAGCGCCTCAACGCTTAAGAGTCTGTATTTGTGGGTTAATTCAAACTTTTTTATCGTGATTTTCCACCAGCTGGTTGTGGGTCACTGCTGAGGAAAGTGCAGGTGGGGAAACGCTGGAGGGGAAACAACCTGTGAGATATTATCTCACGCCGCGGCGCTCGGGCCGAACGGTAATTTGGCCCTCTTTAAACACGGCGGGGCCTGGTGATCCTCAGGAAGTAATCTCACATTTTACGGGAAGATCAATGACCCCGCGCTCCGTCTTTAATCGGTTAGAAAGCAGATCATCAGCTCCTTTCAGAGCGCGAACACACCGGGCTCGCAGAAGATCTCCCAGGACGCCTGCTTGAGACGACGTGTGCGTACGACAGCAGCTCCAGATGTGTTTAAAGAATAATCCAACAGCGTGACGAGGCACAAGATCAGTAATTACCTGCAGATCATTTTACATGCAGAGAAACTGCAGGTGGAGCTGAAGTGAGAAAATGTTTTAGTCACTTTAAATGATATGAGAAGAAAACTGTTGAGCACATCAACAGAATATCAGATGGATAAGAGCTTGTTTAGCTTCATGGCAACACTTTATTTAACCAGAATAAACTGTATATACAAATGAATAAATGGTTTATATTATATTATCATGTAGCTGCCAACAGATGAAGGGAAACTGTGTTTATTAATATATTAATGATCTATAACTGTATATATAGTTTACGACTGTTTGATAGCAAACATATACACTATAATCACGTCTTTAGCAGTTTAAAACACATTTGTGAGATTTTTAAGGGCCGTGTGTAGTTTCGGAGAACAAATTCAAACTCAGAATTTCAATATTTACAATATTAATGATATTAACCTTTACCGTGACTGAATAATAGAAATATAAGGTCTCCAGATGAACACTAGAAAGGTGGCAGGGTCCGCCACGTGTAAACAGTCATGTGAAACTGTGTGTTCCTTTGAGGTCAGTTTGTTTATTCAGTCATGAAAACAAAGACAGTTTATTTATTTTGTTTGTTGAGGCGTAAAAACAAAAATCCTCTGATTAAAATTTCAACATAATGCTGCTTTAATTTCACTAGTTTCAATTTAATTTGGGTCCCTTATCGAGGTCATCAATCCTTGGTATTCATTGCAATTACAGGATATTTATGTACATTTATAAATGCATTTAAAACAATATAAAAATTAGATTATTTACTTTCTGAACTGTGTTATATTGTGATATCAAGCATGTAACAGCCTCTTTATAGAGCCGCGATTAACATGAAACTGTAAGACATTCATAAGCACATAAAATTTGTTTTCACAGCTCCACTGCAGCGTGTCGTCAACCACTTTCTGTTTATATACTGCTTATAAATGCTGGATTTAAATAAAGTGTTACTTTATCCCTCTGTTTGGAAGTTACCAGGGTGTAGACGAGGAATCTTTATTTAATTTACTATATTTCATCACTGACGTAACACCAGACTACTTAGCAGCTTCTTCTCTTTTTCTTGTGCAGCACAAAGAGATTACAACTTGCATTTCATTTGTTTAATCCTGTGTTACAAACTAAAACGGCACTCCGAGGAGCTCGCACATCCACAAAGGCCCAGCAGTCCCATTTAATTAAATCAAGCTCAATCCCAATATCAATTAAAACATAATTAAACTCGCTAGATCAGGATTTCTATTTGCATCACTCACAGATACCAGACACCTAAATATGCCCACAGACCGGTTCTCCATCCAGGTTTACAGGAAATCAGTTCATCACATTTTGTGTAATCCTGACGACAAACCAACCAACGAGCAAACAGACGCAGCTGGAAACACGGCGGGGGGCCGATAATAAACAGGCATCCTCCATGTTTGTATAAGCTGGTAAACAATTAAACCTATAAGAGCCAGTAGACGTGTGAACTGGTCAAATTAACGACTTTAGTGTTCGATATTTTCACCAAGGAAAGAATGAAATTGAAACAAACGATGATGTTCCTTAAATAAAAGATATGAAACACATAACCTCACTGTAGGACCAGCTTCCCCCTCTAGAACAATTCCCACAGAGTCCCTAATTTCTTGATGTTTCTTCTTGAATACAAAAAACCTCTTTGAGCAACGACATCGAATCAGTTTTAGCCCGAAAACCACAATCACGACGCCTCAGCGGGCGTCACAGATCTGCACAGAGAACGACACCGTCTGTCCTCAGAGCCTCGAATCCACTGAGGAGAAACTTTCCATCCGGACAATCAGAGGACGGAAAATCAGTTTCAGTGGTGTAAAAACTTTAAGGTCACAACTTAAAGGAGCGCTGAGGAAATTCAAACCCAGAAATGCAATATTTTAAAAATATAAATGTGTTTACTCCATAAAGGATTAAAAAAAGCTGTTCTCAGACGGAAAGTAAGGTCATCAGAAGAACACTGTGTGAAGCTGGACAGGTGGCAGGGTCCGCCACAGTGTGAAACCGTGTCGCCCTTGAAGGTCAAATCAGAAGAGAGCGATCCTCATTAGCTGATCTTATACTTACGTGTGGCGGACCCTGCCACTTCTCCAGCTTCACACGGCGCTCTGAGGACCTCGTTTTCTTTTTGAGAGCAGCTTGTTTTGCTCAGTTAAGGTAAAACATTTTTGAAAAAAACAGAAAAGTTTGCGCCAGCGCCTTTAAAATTCTGTGTTGGAATTTCTCCCTTGAAAAATAAGGTGCCACAAGCAGAACGGGTGTCGTTTGTTTTGTTTTTAAAGGTGCCACAAGCCTGAAAAAAACAGAAAAAGCCTCACAAACCAACAGACGCAGCCTGCAGCACACCTTCCTCAACACAACTCCATCTCTGCTCCGGATCCCTTGGTAACACTGGTTGTCATCAGCCAACATCACACCTCCAATTACAACCCCAACACTTGCTCTCTTTTTTTTCTTTCTTTTTTTGGTGGAGCAGGTTTCCTCCTTCCTAACTTTCACACCAGCAGCGGGGTAACGTGGCCCAATCGGATCCGCACGGCCGATGGTGGTGCTGGTGGTGGTGTATTTCCCAGACAGCTGTGGTGAGCGGCACAGCCAACAGGAGGACTACAACACTCTCAAACATTCGCTCACTGCTGTTGTTTTTTTTTCTGTTTGAACACTTGATCTCCTCCATCCGCTGCTGGAAGATGACGCGGAAGCGCCGCGCCGCATGCTCGCCTCCATACAGTGGCGTGCGTAAACACACATACAGCAGGATGGGATGCAGCCCGAGCTCGACGTAGCTTTTTTGCCCATCTGAAGTAGCCAGCCAGGCTCTAAATATGGGCTGGAGAGGGGGAGGAAGGAGGGAGGGAGGGAGGAAGGGAGGAAGGGAGGAGAGGGGGGGAGGCTACCCGAATACACACGCATAGACACACACCAAGCAGAAATAAAAGGGCAGTCACCCCTCCGGATCGCGTTTTTCTAGCCGGATTCCTCATTACCGACGCGGGTTGCGTGCTCGTTCCGATCCCGGTCCTGGTCTGAGAGACCTCGGGAGGATTGTGGCACGTAGCAGCCGGCAGCCCCCCCGGTGGATCGCTCCGCTTCTGGTGGTGCACGAAGCGGAAAGGAGGAGAGAGAAAAAAAATGGGGCTCTGTGGACGAGTGGCCGGTCGGAACAACTTCAAACATTCAGAGGCGAGATAGCAATATAACGCAACACACACACAGACACACACACACATCGAGAGGTGGGAACTTACGGCTCGCCGACACGCTTCCTCCTGCGGGTAGGAAAGAGGAGAGAGAGAGAGACGAGAGAGAGGGAGGCGGCGGTGTGTGTGTGTGTGTGTGTGTGTGTGTGTGTGTGTGTGTGTGTGTGTGTGTGTGTGTTGTGTTGAGAGACGGGAGAGAAGAGCGCCGGACTGGTGCGATGGTGGAGCTCCGTGAACTGGGAGCGCTGGGGAGGAGTGAAGAGAGAGAGGACGGTATGTGTGTGTCTGCGTGTGTGTGTGTGTGTGTGTGTGTGTGTGTGTGTTAGTGTGTGCGCGCTCTTCCTGGTTGGGCTTCCACCACCGATTTGCAACAATAAAACTTCATCTGGACCAATTGCCACACGGTCCGGGCTTCGCTTGACACCCGCGTCCTCCAATGACGGACACGCGGCTGCCCGTCGCGTAAAAGTGACCGCGCGTCCGCCGCGTTTTAGATCCCGAGATTCCGAGGAAACTTGCGTCCGCTGTGGCGCTACATCACGGGCGATGGATGTCACTGCTGCCCCCTCCACCTCCACCAGCACCACCCTGTCATTTGTCGTGACCACGCTTGTTGGAGCGCGTCTGGAGAGATCGGTGTGAAAGGTGAACGTGGAGGAAGGACGCGATACCAACAGCGTCCCATATGCTGCATGCTGAGATATGAGGCGTTCCCCATGTGGGTTTGTGACTTTGAGGCACTTTAATGTGCTTTAAAGGGTTAAACTCGTGAAATAATTCACTTCATTTGTGCATATTTTGATAAATTCATCATTAAAAAGAGGCCAAAGAGTCACTTTTTTAAATTAAACTCTCAGTTAATAGCTTGGATCTGAGAGCAAGATGAACAGAATTAAACTACAGATCAAGCGCGATATCAACAGTGTCCCGCAGGCTGCATGCTGAGATATGAGGCTTTAACTGTTTCCCATGTGAGTTTGTGGGATGTGAAGGAAAGTAAACCCACTTAAAACTCACTTTGAAGCCAATCTAATGTGCTTTAAAGGGTTAAAATCATAAAACAACCCTCGAGAAATGATGTATATCGTTATTTTTGTATATTTTTTTAACATAAATTGTCAAATAGAGGCTTAAGATTAACTTTATTTTATTTAAACTCTCAATTAATAGCTTGGATCGGGAACAACATGAACAAATTACACTACAGATCAACCTGTAGGCAATTTGTTCGTTCCCAGGCAACTAGTGAACTTTATAACTCGACAAACCTCAAATCATTGGATGGCAGATAAACATGAGGGATGCATTTGGATCATTTCCCTAACAAGCGAAGGATTGCATCCTCCCCTTTCACCTGGTCGTTTGTCATGACCAGTCAACCGCCACGCTGTTGGAGCGCGTCCGGAGAGATCGGTGTGGAAGGTGAACGTGGAGGAAAGGCGTTTAAATGTGATGTCAACAGTGTCCCACAGGCTGCGCGGTGAGATACGAGGCTTTAAACACTTGAGTGAGTTTGTGGGATGTGAAGGAAAGTAAAGCCCCCTAAAACTCACTTTGAAGCCAATCTAATGTTCCTAAAGGGTCAGAAGCCAAACAGTGACTTTTTAAAATTAAACTCTCAATTAATAGCTTGGAGCGGGAACAAGATGAATAAATTACACGTTCTTTCGTTTAATTCCCTCGTTACTAGCGACACGTTCAACGAAACAACACGAAACAACAAGAGGTACAACCACCTACATGTCCAGCTGAGAGGTGGCAGGTGTTTCCACGCGTACAGAGAAAATACTTAAACTCTTAACATGACACAAAGAAGTAAAATAAAACTCATACATTAAGAATTTATAGAGACGATGAAGTGTTATCAGCTAAATGTGCTCAAGTATAGAAAGATAAAGTACTCGTGCTCGTGTTCGGTGATTTAATCTATAATAATAACTGATATACTCAACGTTAGGGCCATAACGAGGCTTTCAGAGGTGTATAAATCATCATCACTGGCATTTAAGTTCCTAAAATACTGTAATTATATTGACTTTTCATATTTGACTATTTAAACACATGTAAGTGCTGATTCAAAGCCGCTGCTAATAAAACTCTACTGGGACCGCTCTGAATCCTTTGAATATACTCAGTTTAATCTACCTGGAAGATACTCAAATTGTATAATGAGTTTAATTCTCACAGTGAACATCAAGGACGTGACCTCAGCGTCCACAAAGCCACGGCCATCATTACAGTTCACATGTATCGTAACCTACAAAGACACGGGAAACTGAAGCGGTTCAGTAAATGTAGTTCGATAAAGACTTCTGGAATATTTCCCTCTTAAGGTCGACAGAGTGGAAACCAGAGAAACCCGCCAACATGTCGACATTTCAACCCATGATCACTAAGTAATGATCGCTCCGTTACAACATGAGCACTCATAAAAAGGACCGCGCCCGTCTTTTAACTCGGCCTTCTTTTTGATCTCAGCTGCACACCTGTCAAGTTTCACAGCCACCCGACTTCCAGCACCTTTGCTTGGACCACACCCACATTCAGACCTTCATTTGCATCCCAGCTACATTTAGCAGACTTTTGTCCAAAAGGTTTAATTCATACATACATTCATTGATTGATGGTGGTGACGGTTGTGATGCCTTCCTGCTGACAAAAATCTATCCACAGGCAGTCATATAAACACCTGACAAAGCTCTTAATATGGCCACACACACACAGACTTACAAGGTGAAAACATGAGGAAAGCAGAAAATGGAAATACTCAAGTTAAGTGCAAGGATTTGAAAAGCGTGCCTCGGCAGAGTCGAGCTCACGCTGCCTCCCCTCAACAGACGGGAACACGGAGGCAGGAAACAACATCTCAGTTCTGAAGGATTTGAACATTTCAACGTGAAGCTGCATTTAAGGAAGAAGGTGCAGCTGTAGCGTAGATGTGTAGATCAAGTGCAGATCTCATAGGACGGAGCGGCGACACCTCAGTGTGTTCCTCAGTCCTGACTCAAGGTCCTGCTTGCCAACAGTGCGCGACATTGATCTGACACAGGATTGACTGTGTGAGTATATTAAAAGGAATAAATTACTCTGCCAATGTTTGAAACACACCTGTTATATAGCGGGGTGTGTTTTATCTTGAACATCTGTTGCACACAATCTGCCACCGTTCAGTACAGAAACTCTTGACAACAACAGATTCTTCACAAACATTTCCAGTAGATCATTTTCAGCTGAATCTGTGGCATAAAGATCATCGACGGGTGTCTTTTTCTTGAGCGAAACTTTACTTTTAAAAGATTTTCTGTAATCTGAAAAAAAAAAATCTCAAAACCTGCCGTCAATGAAAGCGGCCACTTTACCTGCTCCTTTTTTTTTTTTTTTTTTAAATGGCAAGAAACTGTGATGAAAGTCTGAGAGGCTGAACGAGCTGAATCATACACTTAGCTCAATGGAAGACTTCAATACTCGGTTATTACATCAATCCAAACCCCTCGAAAGGTGCCAGTTTGAGGCCGAGCACTTTTCTCTGTGGGAAAGAAGCTCAGGTGATTGACACATTGTGTGAAGTCAAATAATAAATGACTCCACATTGTAGCGATAACGATCCAATCACTTCTATTGTTACACAAACTCGTCACTTGTTGTTCATCTTCACAACTCTAGCAAACAACCTAAGAGATAAACTGGTTGGTGTTAATAAGGATGACACTAAAAGAGAAATACATACAGTAAATATATAAAGTTATACACTCAATCCCAATTAATTCCATCAGAAGACTAGCAAACAATCACTTTCTCGAGCCTCTCCATGTTGGTTACAGAACCTTTATATAATGACTCAGAAAGAATTAATGGACACGTTCACGGCAACTTCTCAAATCAGCCCTTCCGCTGCACATGGTCCTGCTCAGCATGCTTTTAACAATCATATTTCCATTATCCACAGGTACTGCGTTCACTCTGAATGATTCTGCAGCACGAGCATCACCAGCAAATCTGAATATTCAAGAAGCTGCGGTGCTGAAAAAGAGAAAGGGCATGGATGTTTTATAGATGCAATTACAACCTTTCCAGTACCAAACAACAAGCAGGATGATTGGTGAACATACTGAACATTTAAATACTACACGGTGAGATACACGACTGCGACTGAATGTAAATACAGCGTTCATGGCATTTACGCTCACATCGCCCTCCTGATCTGTTGAGTAGTTTTTATGTAATTATGCTGCCAACTCCAACCCTACAAATCATCTAACCAACAAACCAACCAACCAAACGTCTAACCAACCAACCATGTAAGCATCCATCAAACCAACCAACCAACCAACCAACCATGCCAGCATCCATCAAACCAACCATACGGCCAACCAACCAAACATAAAACCAACCAACCAAACATAAAACCAACCAACCAACCATGCCAGCATCCATCAAACCAACCAACCAACCAACCAACAAAACCAATAACCAACCAACCAACCATGCAAGCATCCATCAAACCAACGAACCAACTAACAAAACGTATAACCAACCATCCAACCATGCCAGCATCCATCAAACCAACCAACCAACCAACAAAACGTATAACCAACCAACCATGCAAGCATCCATCAAACCAACGAACCAACCAACAAAACGTATAACCAACCATCCAACCATGCCAGCATCCATCAAACCAACCAAACGGCCAACCAACCAAACATAAAACCAACCAACCAACCATGCAAGCATCCATCAAACCAACCAACCATGCCAGCATCCATCAAACCAACCAACCAACCAACAAAACGTATAACCAACCAACCATGCAAGCATCCATCAAACCAACGAACCAACCAACAAAACGTATAACCAACCAACCAACCATGCCAGCATCCATTAAACGAACCAACCAACCAACCAACCTAACGTATAACCAACCATCCAACCATGCAAGCATCCATCAAACCAACCAAACGCCCAACCAACCAAACATAAAACCAACCAACCAAACAAACATACAACCAACTAGGGGTGTCAACGTTTACAATTTTTTCTACACGTGTAAACGGGGCTTCTAACCGACGTGTACCCGGTTACACGTCGGAGATTTATGATCTCGACTTGTTGTATGTATAATCCCTCATGCTAGCCTGTGAACCGCTAGCGGTAGCACCGATGCCAGCAGCAGTCTCTCCCTCCAACTTGTTCGGGTGTTTCCATCGCAGGTGGTTTCGCATGGATCCCGTGCTGTTGTTGCAAGCCAACTTTGCCTGACATAGCCTACACTCAGCTTGATTTCCACTGGCAGTTTGTTCAAAAAAACTGCCACACAGTGCTCCGCTTGTTGACCGCCGCCATCGCGTCCCCGAGTCAACTTGAAGCGACGCGACACTGGCTGCGGCTGCGGGTTTTTTTTATTATATATTTTTTTTATATATATCAACGTAACATTGTGCCCCATTCATCTATTATGTATGCGGATAACTGTACTAGTGGGAACATTTAAGTGAATAGTTAGTTAATGTTGTTATCTGAAGCTTTCAGGCAACATTATCACCCCTAAAATATTATATATATTGGTAAAAATACTATATATATTGGTGAGAAATGAACGAGGAGGAGGAAGAAAAAAAAGACGTGTAAACGGTGATTGATTTTTCTAAACGGTTATGATTTGTTGTCCGTGTACCCGTTTACACGTGTAGATGTTGACACCCCTACAACCAACCAACCAACCATGCCAGCATCCATCAAACCAACCAAACGCCCAACCAACCAAACATATAACCAACCAACCAACCAAACATATAACCAACCAACCAAACAAACACATAACCAACCATCCAACCATGCCAGCATCCATCAAACCAACCAACCAACCATCCATCCAACCAACCAAACAACCATCTACCCATCTGACCAACGAATAATCAGACACAGGTGAAAAGAAAACGTCCTTGGCAGCAGTAATAATAAACTCCCTATGACGACACCATGTCCTGACTCCACTGTAGTCCACTCCACAGGAATTGTTACATTTTTTTGCTAACTTACCAGAATTTTTTGCAGATTGCTTCTCAACTAAAAATCAACGTTTTGTCCCATGAGGAAGTCAGAAGAATTATTCTACAACATGGAGCACGGCTGAGTAAAATCCTGATAGTTTAAAATCACACATTCTGAGAAAGTAAAGAGTTGAACAGTCAGTAAACCTCACCTAGCTGCCTTTTCTTTTCAGTAGATTAAATGACTTGTTTGAGTGACAGGACCAGCAGTCGATCAGTTACCTACAATGAGAACAAGCCTGCAGAAACACTGTATGACTGCTGAAATGATTATACTGCAGGAACGGCTGGAGAAGCTTATGTGGATGCTTTTTTTATACTCTGGGTGGAATCAGTTGTACTAACAGTGAATCCTTCGCTCTCTGTGAGGAAGCAAACCACAGTGTTTTACAGCCACCTTTCAAGTCTCCAGGGGTGGAATGTTTCAACAGAAAGACAGACTTTGTGAGGAGCATCGCTTTTTTTTTTCTCTTCTCTCCACCAGTTAGACTTTTAGTTCGCTCACTCAATGATTCACCTGAACATATTTTCATTCAGAGACACTAACGGAGACAAACTGAGCTTCACCACCTGCAGCTGTTCATAAAGTTCTTTGAATTACAAGTAGATGTAGCTTTCGTCAAAACATTTGGAGAAAGAAAAAAAAAATCTACCTACAAAAACATTTCTTTTTCATATTTTTTAGAAACCAGAAAAAAAACATCTTATCAGAGAACAACAAAGGGAAGTAAAGCGGCTCAACATGAGACACGACTGTGAACGCCACAAAACAAAGACACAAAGAAAAATATAAAATATAGCGCCTTAAATATACCAGTTAAACCCAAATCTACCACTTCATTACAGCGGGTGTCAGAACACATGCAGTCACATTAACCCCCCGGATTTGTTTAAAAAAGGCTTCTCTGTCAGTTGATCTGTATATAATCCATTCTAATGTCGCCATTTTTTTGTCATCAGCTCAGTCCGTTCCTTACAACAACACGGGCCAGACGACCTCCAGTGTCTCAATATTATTCTACATCCTGTTGCTGCAGCCAGACGCTCTCAATGATACTGTGGGCGAACAGACCCAGAATACAGAAAAGCTGGAATTTAATCATATTTTGAATCGTTCTGAAAAGACTTGCAATAATTGACTTGGTAACCCTCTATTATAACCTCACTTATATATATTAAATTATTTTATATTATCAGAACATTGATAGTTAATTAAACTTTAGTCAATGGTTATTTGACTGAACAGACAATAAAACATTTATTAAGGACTTGTAAAGTTTTATAAACTTTATATTGGCTGTCAATAATGTTAATAGATGAACTATACAGTATTTATTAACCATTCTTCAAGTTTTATAAACATTTGTTGCATCTTTACAGTAAACTGTTGCTTAGTAAATGGTTTATAAAGCATTTAATTCTTTGTTAACAGTGAAGTAATTATTGACTAAAGTTTAAAGGTCATATTAATATTTTTTTATACGACGACAAATCATTAAAATAATATCATTGTGTTTGTATAACTGTGTAGAATAAAAGCATCTCTTCCTGAAAAACATCATGATTGTGCATTAGCAACATTAGCATTAGCTAGCATTGGCAACAACGTAAACGTTTGCAAGCTAGCGTTAGCAACATTAGCTCAACTGGCAACCACTTGAAAGGTTTAGATGATTCGAACGACAGCAGTGATGTGACGTGAACTCCACAGAAGAGGGAGATGAAACGTCATTTATAATGATGATTATCATAAAGTACTAACATTCACTTTATCTGATGTTTGTGAAAAATATTTTTTTTTCCGGTTTCTTACAAATAAAAGCAAAATACTGCGAACCAGAAAGTCACAGAAAGTGACACAAAGAGACAAACGTCTGCTGGCTGCCTCAAAAGAAAACACACACACACTCGGTTCAACTATGTCATTGTGTGTTTCAGAGACAAAAGCATCCGAGTGACCGTGGACAAAGAGCGTGGCAGGGCATTGAAAATTAATCCAACAACAAGGGCCTCTTCACTTAATGTGCCACACATGTTAAGAATGTACGTTGTCCTCGAGGTCTGAATTGTGTTATTTTGTCTGGGCGACGTGTTCACTGCGAGCCACTAATGGGCTGGAAAACAGTCCGGCGGATGTGATTTGTTTCATAAAACTGAACCCGGTGTGGACGTGGAGTGTATAGGTACAGGGTTTCATCGGGACAATGACAGCGATAGAACATAAACAAGCCTCTTCTGATGAAACCAAGCAACCGTGACGCTAATCTGGCCTCTCATCGGGAGGCGCTCCTGTATGGAGCCGCTCAAGTGACAGCCGGCGAACACACACGGAGGCACAAAATGTTTGACTGAGACAAAACTGTCACATTAAAACACATTCAATTAAATGAAATCTATAGACGTTCAAACAGCTCTACGACTTTATATATAGAGAGAAATTTCAGACACTTATGATCGAGTTGTGCTGTGAATATTTGTAGAATTACAGGTAAGTCAGAAGTAACAGATGTGTAGATGTTTACAGCAGCAGTGAAAGGCTTTATCTTACATTACATCATTAAATAAAAGAAGAAAATCAGCCAATTTAATACACCACAGTACACTTAACCTTAATCTAGAGGTGGAGGAAGTATTTAAAACCTTTACTTAAAGGGTCACGACGTAGTTTTGGAGAAGAACATTTGACATTAACAATATTAATGAGAAAACTCATATTTATCTTTTCCTTAACTGAATAAACGAGCTGGTCTCGGAGGAAACTAAGATCCCTAGAACACTGTTTGAAGCTAGGAAAGGTGGCAGGGTCCGCCACATGTAAACAAAGTAAAACAGTGTGAAATTGCGTCGTCCTTTTAAGGTCAGTTTGTTTATTCAGTCGCAGTCTAGCTGTCAATGAACATAAACATCTGAAACCTGTGAAAATGGGCCTCAGCTACATATTAATGATATATTATGTCATATTGATATGTATGTACAAATATTGCTTTTTATAAGCATATCACACCATTTAATTTGTAAAATCTAAGAACTATTAGCTTTTTTTGAAAATGTAGTCAAGAAAAAAGCGCAATAATTCCCTCTTAAATAAGTGTAAAATAAAAATACTCAAAGAAAGTACATGGACCGCGATATTGTACACGAGTACTTTTACAAATAAAAAAGCGACTCCACTGTGGGGAAACAGGCCTGCGCGCCACGTTTCTTACCAATACTGTGCTGCTTCTGTTAAATGATTAGCACAACTGAATGATGATCCACATAAGCACAAGAATAGATCGTTTATTATCCAGAATATACGACTAATCCAAAAAAAACTCACAGCGGCCCGTGTTCCACTGGTGATTTAAGCATTAGATTTGTACGCTGGCAGAGCCCATTGATAATTCACAGTGGACGGCCTTTACAGTAATGGCTCGGTTATTAGGCCTGCATGGCTATTTAATGACGGGTCTAGGTGTGAGTCATTAAAACACTTCTATATTAAGTTTTATGACATTTATGATGGTTTAGTGAGGTTGAGGGGGGGGTGCGGTCTGTTGAATCAGAGAGGAAACGCTGTGAAGAGGCGCTTGGCTGCGTGGTGTGAAGTGCAAGTCTGCTGGAGAAAAAACTTCCAAAAGATTAATGTTCAACTACAATAAACTAGTGTGTCACGGAGAGGCCCGGCAGAACAGCTTTTTTCATTTTACGCTGCGCGACGTGTCTCATGGCGGCACGGAGGGGAGGGAAAAAAAAAAAGAAAAAGAGGAGACTTGGCAGGCAAAAAAATGAAGCAAATCGTTTCTCATGGTGTGAACGAGAGAGAGAATTACTACGAGGTGGAGGACGGCTAATAGGGATTATTAAAACATAGAAGAGAACGAGATGACTAACTCGTTCGGAAACATCTTATTAAACCGAGCACACTGAAATCTGCTCTTCCTCCAGGCCGACGTTTTATCATTCTGTGACTGATCAACAAGTGCGGGAAGTAACTAAATACATCTCAGATACTGTGATACTGTGCAGGTTACTGAGTATTTCCATCGTACACGGTTTTACACTTTTACTCCACTACAATCCAGAGGGAAACACTTTATTTTACGTATTTTTGTCCTTTAATTAACAGTTATTTAATAGATAGAGTTGCAACACTATGAGATTTTAACAGAACAATAACCATCAGAACAGAGAATATCACGGTTTCACCCAAAACCAACATTATTATTATTATTATTATTAACATTATTATTAAGCAGCTAACTGGAGCTCGTTGTTTTAAGAGGTGGCTGATTCTTACATGCTGCACCTTCACAGGACTGAGCAGGAGGGATTCTCGGTGCAACAAATTCTTATGTTATTATTAATTTTATTACTTTATATGACAAGTTTTACCTCATTTGTCTGAGGATGTTGTTCACTGTTCAGATGGGAAAAAATGTTTATTATTTAAAATGTTTTAAAAAGCAACCAGATCAACTTCAGTGAACTTAAGAAAACAGGTTCTATTAACTCACCATGTTCTCAGTTTGAAGAGTCGGTTCTGTTGATTGACGTGAAGAGTTTACAGCCTCTCGGTACCACAGTCAGTACAGACGTGACCCACTATACAGCTTATCATGCAGAAAGGTGAAGATTCACAAAGAAATCTAAAACTTGAGTTTAATTTTTTTAGCTTTTTTCTTTTCTTAGCTCCTATCTCGTTAATCGTGTCATGACCCCGAAGAGCACGAGGTCGCTGCTCTCCTGCGTTTCACTTTCTCCTCCGTGTGAACTCCTGGAGAATCTGATGCCTTTTTATCCTGATGTTTTGTGTTTCATGGCTTATTACCTTGTGTGGCCTGTTTCTCCTCCAGGTCACCACGGATACACACACACTTTACAACCATTATATAATCATTTCTATCAGATATTCTGTCGACGCAGATTGATTTTATCTTGTCTGTCCGTCCCGGGAGACGGATCCGTCCTCTGTGGCCCGTTTAAAGGTCGTTTTTTTATCAATTTGGCAAGTTTTACCTCACACAGATCGAGGTGGTGGACTCAGGATGTTTAAGGGCCAGAGGCAGAAAATAAAAAGGGCACCACAGCGCAGAAAGTGTTGTAAATAAGAGAGAGGACTTCAACATGTTACGTCCACTGGAAGGCATTTTATCATGTTTAATCCACCACACAGGCATCAAGAGGGCACTTTAGCAGCGTCTTTTCGACCGTGGAGACTCCACCACAATTATGATACTTTATCTTACTTATAATCGTGACTGTGAGACGTTTTACTTGCTCACATCGTTGTATTAGTACTCCTGACTTTTAAAAATGTCCTGTGACGCACGTATAGAGCTAAAAACTAAAGAGTGACATTAAGAGTGTAGGGTTTGGAATTAAACATGACATTTTAACAGGGTTTCCTGTAAGTTTCTATTCAAACAGGAAATATATAATACAAACAGCGGTGAAGTTTAGGAAGCTGTTTCTTTATAACCTGGTGATGGACGCGTCCCTCTCTGAACCTGTTTCCACTCCTCTCAATCAGCCGTCAGCTGATCTGAACATCACACACCGACAACCCCCAGCCTCAACCTATGATGTCACAACAGCATCATCCCTGATGAGCTCATTGCCTTTTTTTTAATGACCTAATTGGCGAACTGCGATGTGGGCTAATTGCGATTGGCGTGTGTGCGCGAGCCTTCTTCGTTCACCTGCGGGAGTGGACCAATGGCTGCTCCCCTCTCTCTCTCTCTCTCTCTCTCTCTCTCTCGGTTCAACAGTGGCTCGTTTGTTTGTTCTCACTGAACCCAAAGTAGCCTGTTAAAGGCCCACATTACACCCGCAATAAATACCAGAGCTGTATGTACCACAAAGTTTGCAACCACACACACACACATACACACGCGCACAGAGGGTGTGATATCCAGGTGACCACATCTGGCATCCACGCAGCCAATCATAACACCAGCGAGCTCACGCGCTGCTGCCCCCTTATCGCTGACCTTGTGTCAGTCTATCCCGCGGACAAAGCACTATTATCGCTTTGGTATTACACTTTGGTGGCTGCTGCTGCTGCTGCTGGTGGTGGTGGTGGAGGAGGAAGAGGAGGAGGTGGAGGAGGAGGAGGGGGGGTGGCTATGATAACATTGCACGGCCAGTCCGACTGAGTACCACTCCCTGGGAATCTCCTTCATCATCATGGCCATTATCTGCCTCTGCAACGTCCTCCAGACATGAGTACACACACACACACACGCACGCACACACACAGAGAGAGAGGAAAAAAAGAAGCGTGCACAAAAGCGGAGAGCTGGCCGCTCCGCTCCGCCTCAACACAAACACACAGCGCAACGAGGAAAAGGAGATAATGTGGAGCAGCTACTCACCGCGCCGTGCAGCGGGCACCTCCTCCGTCTGAGCCTCAATGGTGCGAGGGGAGCCAGCCGGGCCACCTTGTCGTCCACACGGCGAGGTTAAAGACAAGTCCGCCTGGCGCGTCCGTCCGGCTGCAGCCTCAACTCGAGGAAATAAACACGAACGTGTCGCCGATGTTTCTCTCCACTCCACCCCGGAGAGAGAGAGGGAGGGAGGGAGGGAGAGAGAGAGAGAGAGAGAGAGACCCCTTGCCTTTTCTTTTTTTTCTTTAAACGCGAGGCAGAGAGGAGACGGAGCCAACTCTCTTCTCTCCTCAGCACTCCTCGCCGACAGACGAGCAGCTTTCTGCTTCAGGATGTGTGTGTGTGCGTGTGTGTGTGTGTTTTTCTCTTCCCCTATCCCATCCGCTCCTCCGACGCCAGCACGGCTGCAAACCTCAGAGTGTTGCTGCTGGAGAAATCCCGCACACACACACACACAGACACACACACGGGCGCGCGCACGATCACGCACACACGTCGCTTATATCCGTCACTTGGCGTTAACACTGTACGCAGCTTTCAGTTTGCGCACCAGTCGCTGTCTGTGTGTGAATGTGTGTGTGTGTGTGCGTGTGTGTTGCTGAACAACAACTAGCAGCACAACATGACTGACTGCAGCGCTGACAGACGGGGGTGGGCTGCCTCCCCCCCTCACTCCTCCACCTCCTCCACCCCTCCTGACGCGCAAAGTGTAGGAATAGTCTGAAAAAGTGTCTCCGGTCCAAACACGACACACTTATAGAGGAAACAACTGGGTTTAGTTTTTTTTTTTTTTTTTTTACATAACAGCAACAAGAACATCCTCATCCTACTTCTGTGCTGGAGCATGTGATGGCAACATGGTGAGGCTTTTAAAGGGGTATCCACGCGTAACTGCAGGAGACTGGTTCGGGTGTTCTGGAGCCGACCCGGGTAACTTTCTGCGCCGCGGCGTTAATTGGACACACGGAGGTGAATGTCAGGGAGCCGCGCACCGAGCAGATCTGCCTCAGAGTGGGAGTCAGGCCAGGAGAGTCTCCTGTGCGGCTCCCAATAAAGATGCAGATTTTTTTTAATATATAATCAAACACGAGCCTGAAACCAGCCGAACCAGCAGTGTGTTCGGCTCGACTCTGACAGGAAGTGGACTCTGCTACAACAGGCCCCCAAACTCCAGCTGCTGTCTGTGTTAATGTCATTTTCTTTAGAAACATAGGCCATAAAAATGTAATTGAAGTTGAATTCCTCCTGCATTAACACCAAATCTGTTAAAAAATGATCTACTTTAAAGGAACAATCCATCCAAAATGTAAAAATTCAGTGAAGTAGACTTGTTTTAAAAAATAAACTCAGATGGCCTCATGCAGCTCGTCAAGCCTGATCCAAGTCCCCAGAAGCCTTGACATCCCAAATTGGTTTGAGAAGATGTTATTAACGTCCCTTTCAAATCAGCAGTCTTTACTGTAGCAGCTAAAAGTGTCGCTCTGAAGTGGGTGCAGAGCTCGACAGCGTGTCAAGGGTGTAAATACACAATAATGTAATCTCTCAGCTTCTTCAGACTTCCGTAACCTTGGATTTTATGTTTTCTTTTACAGACTTTCCCATCAGCGCTGGTGCGAGTAGAGACTGAATTTTGTATTTTAGGTCGACCCTTTAAGACTTTATTCTATATTGGTTTCATGGATAATTAAAATAATTGATAATAGACCGGATGGTTTTCCAGCACAGTGGGTCTTGGTTGGTCTCTGGTTCTGTGGGATGAATTGAAGGTGGACACTAACGTCTTCAGTGGAAAATTGTACGAGTGGTTTAGAGTTCAGACTTTCTGCTCCAGGACACGTTAACGACGACGTCTGCTGCTGTTGAAGTCTGAACCCACATGAAAGGTGGCGTCACTACGACTGCAAGGACAAAAGCTCCTCAGATTTATCAACTTCTCTCATCAAGTCTAAATACGACACCTAATTGGATTGAAGTTTTATTTCATTTGGAAACGAAGTCAAAGGTTTTCACCTTGATGATAAATATTCTGCTATATACTGTAGCTGTGGAAAAAAAAAGCAGATGTCTGAAACCACGAGACGGGATCCAGATCAACAGTTTTTGAGTCTCCTCAATAACCTCCGCTTCACACCCTTCATTCACTCCACAGACAAGCGATTTCAGAACAGCTAACAGTGTCACCACAAGTGTCAAACACATTTTATATTGACGAGCTGGCGATTTAATGTAATTCATCCACCGAGCGATGTAACCGGCGAGGGTGCATTCTGACGGCTGCAGCATCTAGAGGACATTTTAATGTAGCATTCGAGGTGCCGCGGCCTAAATCCAAGTCATGTAAAAGTCAGATTTTCATTCCTTTTCGGCCAAGTCTCCACTTTGAATAATCCACACAGGAACATTATAAAAAGAGAATTTACTGCGTGACTCAGAGTTCAGGCCTCGATCAGAGCAGATATTCTGACACATTTGAACCACAGGTGTTAATTATATAATACATGGCAACTCTGTTCTATTTTAGTAGTGTGCCTGTTCTTTTCTGACGGTGACATGTCAAAATCTCTTACACAAGAAAAAAAAGGCTGTTTCATTAACAGGATTCTTACCTTTACACAGCAGAATCACAAAGACCACAGAAAGGAATTCCATTTAAGACACATTCATGGTCCTCGAAGGTTGAACCACACTGATGTTGAGACTTTTCCAATACGAGGTTGACAAACATTCGTGTGAGCGTTAACAATTATTGGAAGAATGAACGACATCAGATCTAAATAGGAATCTATTCCATACTTGTGTGTGTCATACTTTGAGTTAAAGCTGGCACAACTTATTTCTTTTTTACGAGACTCATCGCCTCTTTCTTTTCTTCAAGCATCTTTCTTCACTTGGCCTGTCTGGTAGTATAAACCATCACCATGAGCCGCCAGAACAAGAGGATCTACCTTTGCCAGGTAGACAGGTCCGCCTCCTTGTGGACTTCTCTGTCCTGATTGGTTAAAGTGGGCGGTGATACCAGATATACCTATAACAAAGA
>CAEMYA010000010.1:11113878-11130910 GCA_903131615.1 Diplodus sargus
AAAAAAAAAAAAAGCCTCCGGGATGGCGGACTCCCGCGCCCCTCGCGCTGGCGGCCCAGGAATCACGCGCCATTGAAGGGGGTGATATTGTGCATGCGCTTTGGCTTCGCCTGCGTGCACGCTCGGGTCGGTCGATGCAGGCACACTGGCGTGGCTCTCGGCCTCCATTTGCCAGTTTGTGTTTATGTTCGAGGGATTCGCCGAGCCGACGGCGAGGACGACGACGCCGCGCAACAGTTGGAGTTTCACCGGGAAGCGTCTCGGTATATCGCCGCGTGAGGCCACGAGGCAGTCAGCCGATGTCGAAAGGTGAGGCGTTAGAGAAACCTCCAACTTTTCCAACTCTGCGAGTGGAGGGGAGGGCGGCCTTGCTGTGTCCGCGGTGTGTGTGTGTGTGAGGAAGAAAGAGCTGTTGTCAAACAACTAAATGTTTCAGCGTGGGTTTTATTTTTAGGAGGGGACCCGGTGACACGGAGCACACTTCGGGAGTTTGCGTGGTAAACACGCCGGTGATGGCCCGGTTGAGGCGCTCTGTGGTCCGATTAACACCTTCTACATGAGGCTACAGCATCAGTGTTGTTGGTGTGACTGTGTGATCAGTAAATTGACCCGTGGAGGGCAGGACGACGAGAAAACAGGTTGTTTTTGTCAGCCTGTCCTCTGCCTGCGACCACGGAATTGATTGAATTCGTGCTGCAGTGGTGAGAAATGATCGAGCAGATGTCTGTTGTGATTGTTTTATTTCATCCATACTTTAAAAAAAAAAAAAACAGGCCTGTCCGGGCGCTTCAGCAGCCATGTCCTCTGCTCCGTGTTATCACGTCAGTCAATCCGAAGTGGTCTCGCAGCCCTCCTCACCGAGGCAAAGTCCACGTTAATATTAAACTTAAACTTTTGACCATTTAATTATTTTATTTTTTATATATATTAGTCTCATTGTGATGTTTTTTAGAATATGCGTGCATTTTTCTCATCTTAGTTCCTTTTAACCGTTTTTATCGAACATTTATTTATTCTGTCGTCTGTTCTTGCAATTAATGGGTGAGAACTTAAAGCTGCACTGTGTCGTTTAGGGGAAGAAATATTAATCAGAAGGGAAAGATCTTGATTTAAATTTATTTTTCTGATAAACTAAATTAACTTGCTTTGTTTACATGACTGAGTAAACACACTGACCTTAATAGGACAACACATTTTCATACTGCCTTACTTTGTTTACATGTGGCGGACCCTGCCACTGTTCTGAGTCAGTGTTCCCGGGACCTTATTTTCCTCCGTGAACAGCTTGTTTATTCAGTTATGTGAAAAAATAAGAATATTGGAGTTTGTTTTATTGCCATATTGATATTGTAAATATGTATATTCTTACAAACTACTTAGTGCCGCTTTTAAGTCTTTAATGTAATTTAAGCAACCTATACAGATGTCATGAACGGGTAATTTAGCTTTAGGGACCAACTTGAGTGTCTTCTCCAGAAACTAGATATTTTTTTAGATAATAAACAGTGGCTGGTAAAATTAATGGTCAACTTAACTAACCATTATTTTGTGTCTGAAACTTCTATTTTCATATTTTACCAGCATTTGACTGGTAGTCGGTGCAGATTTCCCACCCTCACAGTGTGCAGTGTCATCACAATGAAACTTGATGTGATGTCACACTTGAGGTCAAATTTGAGACATATCACAGCATCCTCATCTCTTTGTGGAGGAGTTTGAAATACATGTTGTACGTATACAGTAAAATGATTCACCACCAGCTCATAAAAGAATCAAGTCAGTGCTCGTTTATTAGTAGCTTATTCTTTTTTTCTATCTATCACACAAATCGATTGTCTTGACATTAGGTGCTGGTGGTCTGTCTTACGAAAGAGTCACACAGCCAACATCATGGGAAACAAATGTTGGAATTACTTTTTTAATAATCTATGATATGAAAATGGTGATTTCAATTTGACTGAAGTTATCTAATACCTTCATTTGATTTCGCCGAAAATATGTCTCACAGAATTTTGAAGTTGCAACGCCACTGTTGCTACAACTCTCTCAAATTTAGCCAGCATTTAAAAGCTTATGATTTTTATTTATTTCTTAATTTTTTTTTGCATATACAATAATGTGAATTCAGTGCTTAATGTTTCAGTAAATAACACTTCTCTAGTTCGGCGGGTAGCAAGTTGAACTGCACATTTTTCTACTCGCTCTCTTTTCTTGATGCCTCTTTTATGTCTTTTAATTGTTTCCTGTCAGTATCCGCTCTGCTTGGATGACTTGTAACTGCTTTTGTTAACATTTGTCAGCATTGTTTGTTGCATTTGGCTTTTTATTGGTATTTTCTGTCCTATTTATCGGTTGTTAGCCCTGAAATTTATGATGCACCATTTAACATCGCTGTACTGTATTACTGACATCATTGTTGTTGTTATTTTCTGTTAGGTACCAAATGAAGTTGGACTACCGCAGCCTATTGTGATGCCTGCCACAGAACCCACACCCATGGAGGACCCCCATGCATCTGAGGATGAGAAGGGGAACTTGACCCACACCCCCTCCTCACTTCCTCTCACTACCGTCCTTTCTTCAACTCCTCCTGCTCCGACCACTACGGGGCCTAATTTCACTAACGAGGCCGAGATTGAGTCAAAAGCCGTATCCATGGCAAGTAATGACTGCAGCTCGGCTCTCTCTTCACCTGCTGAAGCCAGCCCGGCCAAGCCTGCTGTGACATCACCTTCCACGTTTGATGGGACCATTAAAACAAGCCCAGCTACCTCACATATGGCATCAGCGTCAGACTCTCTAATGTGCAAAGTGTCGAGCCTTGTCAACGTAGCATCCTCACCGTTGTTGCCTGTGTTGCCATGTCGTATATTTGGCAGTCTAGACCTGAACGCAGACTTTCCTACTGTGCTGACCTTCAAAGGTGTCACTGTGACTCTGGAGAATAACAATGTGTGGAAGCAGTTTTACAGCTGTGGGACTGAGATGATTCTCACTAAACAGGGGCGCCGCATGTTCCCGTACTGCCGATTTCGCCTGGCAGGCCTAGACCCTGAGCGGCGGTATAGTCTGGTCCTGTCTATAGTTCCATTGGACCATTCCAGGTACCGCTGGAACACATCCAAATGGGAGGTTCACGGGCCAGCAGAAAACCAGACCCAGGGTCTGATCAGGGCGCTTCCCCACCACTACTCGCCACGCCGAGGCTCGGAGTGGATGGCAGGCTATGTGTCCTTCTACAAAATCAAACTGACCAATAATCCCCAAGACCTGGAGGGTCACATAATCCTACACTCCATGCATCGCTACATTCCAAGGCTACATGTGATTCCTCTCCCGGATGGGGATGTACCCTCGCCAGAAAAGCCTGTGATTACGGGACCAGAAAGCATGACCTTTACTTTTCCGCAAACCCAATTCATGGCTGTGACGACTTATCAGAACTTTCGGATCACCCAGCTGAAGATTAATCACAATCCTTTTGCAAAAGGCTTCAGGGATGAAGGGAAATACCCCCGTACGTTAAAAGCTGCCACAGCCACAACTCAACCTCTGGTGGAGGTGGAAACCGCGGCAGCTCAACCTCTGAAGATGGAAACCGCAGCAGCTCAACTTCTGGTGAAGATGGCAGCCGCGGCAGCTCAACCTCTGGTGAAGATGGACAATGCGGCAGCTCAACCTCTGGTGAAGATGGAAACCGTGGCAGCTCAACCTCTGGTGAAGATGGAAACCGTGGCTGCTCAACCTCTGCTGAAGATGGAAACCGCGGCTGCTCAACCACTGGTGAAGATGGAAAGCGTGGCGGCTCAACCTCTGGTGAAGATGGAAACCGCGGCTGCTCAACCACTGGTGAAGATGGAAACCGCGGCGGCTCAACCTCTGGTGAAGATGGAAACCGCGGCTGCTCAACCTCTGGTGAAGATGGAAACCGCGGCAGCTCAACTTCTGGAGAAGATGGCAGCCGCGGCAGCTCAACCTCTGGAGAAGATGGCAGCCGCGGCAGCTCAACCTCTGGAGAAGATTGCAGCCGCGGCAGCTCAACCTCTGGCGGAGATGGACACCACGGCAGCTCAACCTCTGGTGAAGATGGAAACTCAACCTTCTGAATTAAAATCTGCCGAATCCATTGAAATCAAGGAGGAGGCTGTGCCTCTGAGGTCAGTTTAACATAGTCTCTTATGCATTTCTTCTCTTTACAACACATTAATCTCTGTAGTCTTTATCAAGAGTCTCAAACAAAGTAGCCTTTATGCTGTACACCTGGTAAAGACCTCAATAAAGTAACCTGGCTCCATCACAGAGGTATAGCTTTAACAACATGATTATTATTGATGATAATGCAGCTCAGTACAACGGCACCTATAACTACGACTCAGTAATAAACATAGTTGAATTAACACCTCCCCATGACAAAAAACAGGCCTTTTATATAAGCTTAGTTTACATAGAATTTGTGACATGGCGGTTGTACTAGATTGTATTAGACTGTTATGTGTAGATGTACTTTAAAAGTGTCTGTGTCTGTATAACATGTGGTGTTTTGACTTTTGGAACGACTTGTCTTTAAATTCACAGCAAACAAACACATAAATAATGCTTTTGTCTTACATTTATGCATCTAAATTCTAAGCATTAAATGTTGATAGGCCTGCTACTTTTTGTTTTATTACTACTGTTGTTATTAAGAGAAAAACATGCATCCATGGCTGTGTCTGGTTCAAAGTAACTTCATCACACAATCATGTGACTGAAAAAATGTGAGATCTCTTTTTAAATTTGTTCTTTTAACTGCTTGAATTAGCCTATTAAATAGCATTACCAGATGCTGTGCCATTATGATTTAATATGTCTGTCTAATGAAATCACAATTGAATCATTTTCACTTTTTAAAAATGTCCCTTTATTCTGTCTTACAGCATAAAGTCTCCCTCTCCTCCTCTCTCGATTGTACAAGAGATCAGACTGGTCCTGAAGCCCATCATGTCTAACTCTTCCAATAAGAAGGACCACTATGTCCCCTGTATAAGAGGCAAGCATGCCCTTGGTGAGCTTGTTCTGGTCGAAAAGCGTCCACGAGTGGAAGCGAAGGACGAAACCTATGAAATCAGTGTAACCTCTCAGGCGGAGGAAAGCTTCAGAGCAACGCCTGAAGCGTCTCCCACTTCCAGGACGTCACCGGGGTTCCGCAAGAGGAGGAAGAGGATCAACAGGCATTGGGCGAACGCACGGGGAAAACAGTGGAATGCTGTCACTGCCTCCCCCACTGTAGTCCACAGCCCATCGTTGACTGTCGCTATGCAACCAGAGCTGGATGATGTAGAAGGCCTGTTGTTTGTTTCATTCGCCTCAAAGGTAAAACAATGCAAATTGCTGCAAAGAGTGATTCATGTTTCCAAAGATATTTTCCTTTTAGATCTGCCGCCTTTTTCCAGCTATCAATAAATGTTTGCTAGACGTGTTGAGTATTGGCTGAAGCTGCACACATTTCTCAAATGGCGTTTGCTGATGCATACCAGAAAAGATTTTGGGTGCACAGAATTAAAGGTTGTGTCAAGTGTTAAAGCTTTGGCATTCCTCTGTGTGACAGGAAGCTCTTGAGGTTCACGTCAGGGACAAACCAGCCAACAACTCATCATTAGCATCTCCCGTTTCTCTAACAACATCGATGCAGTTGAAACAGACAGGTAAGCAATGTAAAGATCCTTCATTTAACTGATGTGTTTAACAAATGCTTGTATGCAACCTGTGCATGTAGTAAAAAAAAATTCCTGCATAAAACTCTTGCCATCACTTAGTGTTAAACATTTTGAAAACCTTTCTGTGGTGTTTTAGTGAAGGTCATTCCAGAGACGGACGAAGAGAAGATAGCCCACCTGGAAGCTACCTTGCTGCAAGATCTCCAAACTCTCAAACACAGACAGGTCATCCATCCTGTGCTGCAGGAAGGTGAGTCTTTACATACGCACATGCACATCCGTGCGGTTGAGTAGATTTTTGTACACAATGTCGTGTGAATATTTCTCTCTCCATGACTCCTTTTTATGTCTGTTTTTTTTGTAGTGGGCTTGAAGTTGAGCTGCCTAGACCCAAACAAGACCATCGACCTGCAGTATCTTGGAGTTCGACTGCCGCTTCCTCCCCCAAACCTACCAGAGCAAGGCAGCGGCGCATCTCCTAGTGGTACGTTAGATTGAGGTTTGACAGTTTGCACGCGCTTGATTGAGGATTCATTCGTGTCTTGGGGTACTTTATTGGCTCGGTTTGTCCACAGAAATGTTATTTTTGTATTAAATTGGGTTCATGTAAAGTCAGAATTCAGGCTGTTATATTTACTGATTGATTGCTTGATTGAGTTTAAAAGGTTTTATGGAGGTATGTTAACAAAAACCTCATTTCACCATCATCATTCATGGCTTGTTTTATACATGAAACACGTGCAGTTCCTCATGTGGGATTATTGTCGCTGTGTTCAGTTCCACCCCTACAAACAGTGCTGATCAGAGCCGATGCAGTGGGCACGCTGCCTGCTGTATGATAGATGCATAAGGGAAAAGTGACAAGAGCCCTGTGTAGTTATACCCAGAACATCAGTAATAAAGATGTGACACCAAGACTGGTTAAACGTATTAACATATTTATATAACAAGTTTTTTTTTGGCTCTCTTTCTCTCACACTAGAATGCTCTCTCTCTAAATTTAGACAGCACAAGGTACAAGGTAGCATTATGTATTTAGTAGGGTGAATTACAATAGGCTGAATAAGAATCACCTCCTCCCGCCGGCCTCATCTGTAGTTTGTCAGTCAGGTCAAATTAGAGCCTTGTGTGATCTGGAGGTGCAGGCTGGACCGGGAGTTTGTAGTTAAAGAATATGGCCTGGTAACGGTTTTGAAATGTACTTGAGGCCAGACATGTCGGACCCAGCACTGTTTCTTTTTGGGTTCTTTATCTAGGATGTGATTAAAGTAGCGTTGATCAAAGGTCCATTGGTGTAAAGTTAAAAGGCTTCGTGATACAGATGTGAATCTCCTCCCCTTCTAGTGTACGGTAGTTAACGGTGAGCGTGTCATCACACAGACAAATGGTGTATCTCAATTTAATAGATAGTTTTGTCAGTAGTAAAGTAACATGTTGTGTGAAACCGTATCGCAATAGGAACGTGACCAACACCAGCGTCTGACCCAAGCTTCCAACCCAAAGCGTCAGTATTTTACTACCTGCAAATGAGACTTAACCAAAACATTTTGGGGCATTTTAGATATCATCTTTCTGCTTTATAAGGGTGATGCTGCTGCTGTGCAAAAGTAGAGTTGTTTGCTTCTGTAAGATAGCTAGTTTGTAAGACTGGCTTTACAAATTTACTTTTATGGGTTGTTAAGCAAGACGTCCCTTAAGCGACTGTTTATGTCGTCTTCTACTTCAACTGCTTTATGACAAACACAGTTAAAGATAGACTTGGTTAGTAGCTCTTTTAATTTTTTTTTTCACATTTTTTATAGATATTGTGATAATATTGTTATCCTGAATTTGTTTGGCTGTGTAGTGAAAATCTGGCATTGTGACAACACCAACTGTTACATAAATGTTTTCTGAGAAAATGTTCAATGGCCGTGCACCAGAAGGGAAGAAACCTCACCTCTCAGGTCGTGCCAGAATATTCTCAGTATCCACTGTGTCATTGACGCCATGTTCCCCAGGGAAGTAGATAAAGTATATGCTTAGATTGTGCTCATCATGGTGTCCATTCACACCAGGAGGGATACTGAGACATTGTTACCTAGTGATGTTCAATGAGAATGTTTGTTTTGTGTATATTGTGATTCCTGTGAACTGAACCAGATCTCATTGATGATGATTCTGTGGGCTGTTCTAGGTTTGCACGTTGCCAATTACAGTGTTCGATTCATTTTCTACTCACCATCCATTCTGATTTGTCTGACTGTGTAAGTTACAGTAATTTTTTGGTCAGTTTTTGTGATAGTGATGGATAAGCAGGGTAAAACACAGATAAGTGAACCACAGGAAGTGGTTAGGAGGTCAGATGAAGACTTATGCGGTATTCTTTCTTCTCAGATGAGGGGTTACCCTTTATTTCGCGGACAGGAAAGACGAGCGACATGACAAAAATAAAGGGATGGAAAAACAAGTTCATCAGAAGCAAAGAAACGTCTCCCTCTAACTGCGACGGTAAGCTTTGCTCGTGTTGTTGTAGCTGCAGTGTCCCTTTTATCATTCAATGGGATTAGTCCAGTCATGCTAATTACCAAAGATTAACAGTCCTGAAACCAGCTGAACGTACTTGTGTCTGATTCATTACTCCTCACTGATGAATTAAAGGCTCTTTATTCTTCCTCTTCTCAAGGATCACAAAAGAACCTATCTGCCTTCTGCAGCAACATGTTGGACGAGTACTTGGAAAGCGAAGCCCAGAACATCAGCGAGCGCGCTGCTGCCTTCTCCACAAACCCAGAGGGCTCTGTGGCTTATCAGCTGCCTGCTAAAAGCTCCAGCTATGTGAAGACCCTGGACAGCGTACTCAAGAATCAAAAGATCACTCCCAAATTGCCAGCGGGGGCCAACAGACCATGCCCCCTTTCCCACAAGCCCCTCCTCTACTCAGCCCTGACGTCACCAGCTCCTCCTTTGGCCAGCCCTGCGACCTCTCCTCAAGCAGCAGCTCAGTCCGTGCAGCAGTCTGCATCTTCATGTATTCATCCAGGAGCTTCACATTCTGCCTCTGGGTTTAACGGCAGTAGTTATGTTCCTCAAAAGTAAGGATGTGTTTTTGGTTTCATTCTTCGCGTCTTTTCACCTCTCAACATTTCCATGACGTTTTTGAGTTCTAGGACAGCGAAGCACCATTATTTTCATTATTGAACCATATTCTCTTGTGAGCTGTCACAAAACATCAGAAAATAGTGAAAAGTGTCCAACGAGATTTCCTGAGCTGACATTTTCACGCATACTGGTTCATCTTCACATTGCTGTTTTGCTGTTCAAATTGAGCTTTTCAATCTACTGTCATGTAAGATGAGAAAAAAACAGCAAATTCTCTTGTTGGAGAAGCTTAAACCACCATTTTTTTGGCCTCAAACAGATAATCATGATGAATCCTTTTTAAAAAGTAATGTCTTGAAATTAATCAGACAGAAAACATATTCAAATAATGAGATGAATATACAATACCTCAGGAAAAAGGGAAACAAAATCTCAAGCTGTCACTCAACATTCACTTAACACAGTTAGTGTCCGATGATTATTCTGTTTGTGTTGTTGTGTTGTTGCCCACATGATGTGGGGTCTGGAGGTATGATCCCCTGTTAGAACATTTTGTGCACTTTAAGGATAAATGCATCATATTGATTGTGTAGATATAAGTGGTGATGACACGGCAAAAACACAACACCTACAAAGCACGTTAAATGAGACGGAGCTCACACGATGGGCCATTCTTCACATGCTAACAATGTATTGACTGTCTGAGCCGCTGGCGTTAATGGAAGATAATCTGCTGATGTTGGCGAGCTAGATATAACATTACATATGTTGCATGTTGTTTTTCATGTCAGGCAGCCATAATGTCAGTTGTTGTAAGCAGGGTAGCTGATGGTTGTCTGCTGGTGTATTTTTTGTTTTAGATGTTTGTGGTCTATTATGAAACTTGTCACAGTTTCACAGCTGTTGTTTGTTTTTTGCTGGTCATGTTTATTTATTTCCTTATTTTTATAAGTCTGGATTTTCAGGTAAATAGTTACCTTCTTAGCTGAGGAGAATTACATGTTGTCACTCACTTACTTGGACATTAAAAATTCTGCAGTTGTCTGATAAAGAAGTGCATGATGCTGATTTTTGGGGGAAATTAAAATGAACACCACTAATCTGCTGGTTTATGTCTCTGCAGATTATCCTCACACCACCCACAGCCGCAGCGGGGACACAGACCTCAGGGCTTCACTAAGTTCCAGTTCAGTTTGTTAAAGATGGAGATCGGAGCCCAGAACGAGGGTCTGAGCAGAACAGAGCTGACGCCAGACAGGCTGAATGTGGCTCTGTCTACAATTCTGACAAAAGACGTATGCAATTTACTACACATATGTATTTGCAGCCTTCATGAAACATTTTTCCTGCTTTTCTTGCCTTTTATAGACACAGATTGACGTGTTTAAAATCGTTTTGCTGACTCTCCTTTTGATCCAGATGCTGCCCAGTCAGGTCTTAAAAGTACCCCAGTATCCGAGGAATAAGTCTGAGTTACCTGAATGTGGTCAGGACTTCTGCAGAATGGGCTGCGTGTGTGCCAGTCTCCAGTGTTCGAACAGAGGTCCCCTCCACTGCCGGCGGCCTGAATGCATGTTTGGCTGCGCCTGCTTCAAGCGCAAGATCATCAAGCAGATGAACTCGGGGGAGACTGAGGAACACATCCAACCGCTTTACTGTGAGTTATTTTTATATAATTTGTGTTTGTAGTTTTATTCTGACTGCTGAGTTTAATCTGAACGCTTTGTTTCTGTTAGCTGTACTTTTTCTGCTCAGTTTGGTCACAACACTCAGTAACTCACAAGTGTTAATGAGACACTTTTATTCCTCCCCAGCTATGACTAATATGGAACATGTGGCCCAGCCTCGCCCGGGCTCCCATGCTGATAAACTCTGGAATCGCAACAGTCATGAGGAGGATCCAGATCCTCTCTACTCCCCTGCAAGTGTTCCTGTAAACGTGGTGCCTATAAGGGCCCCAAAACGCAGTTTGTGTCGTCCAGTGCAGCCGGTAAAATACAGTCTCTCTCTCTCTCCCTCTTGTTGACGCTTTTCCACATGTTTTTATACCTTTTACTCTTCTTATTTGTTTCCTTTTCATAACACAAACAAGAGTTCATGTACATACATTCAGCCACTTTTAATGATGCACTTAAATACTCGCCACAGGATGATACACTTTCATTCACAGCTGTGTTTACAACAATTTCAACCGTCACGCTCTGCATCGGCAAATTGTGTAACCCATTTAGCCCAGTAATCTTTCCCCTTTTCCTTCTGTAATCTCAAAATGAAAGTTATACGTTCCATACTGTATATGTCATTTATTATATTTTTCCACTGATTCAGGCTGCAAGGTTTTTTAAGAAGCCAGAATCTAGTTATTTCACCTTTTTACTCTTCTTCATAATTGCTTATTATTTACTAGAGTATAAGGTAAGAGAGCCGTGCGTTAAGTAAGGTATATTTGTCTGCTTTTTGTCCCTTTTTTTAAGATTCGAGAAGAGGATAAAGATCCAGTGTATAAATACTTGGAGAGCATGATGACATGTGCACGTGTCAGAGAGTTCAACAGCAAGCCTCCTCCTGTACTCACACTAGAGCCCGATACTTCAACACCAAAACCCAAACCCTCAGCAACACCAGAGACAACCACTGATGGCCAGCCTAAGAAGTACTACAGAACTCTGCTGACTGCAGGTACAGAACCAAAGCAGATTCAATAATTTCTTGACCACCTCTGGAGATTATTTTGTTTTCCTGCTCTTGGCTGGACTACATACTGTGCCTGACTGTATGCGTTGTCTCCCTGCAGAAAAGGCTTCTCACAGGGCTGCATCAGAATACGCAGACGCGAGGAAGCAAATCGAGATCCAGTCGGCGTGTCAGTGGAGCAATGACCGCAAAAGGGTTCTGGAAAGTTTGTGTCGACGTCTGAGTCAGAATAGGCTGTCTCGCCGCTTCTCCATAGGACCTTACCGCATCCGTCCGGTCGCCAAGATCTCCATGCGGAAGCCCAGCGGCTCCCTCATCACCTACAGGGTAGGTCTCACATGCTTATGTGTGGTTGTTAAAAGTAATTGTAGTCCAGAATCTGAACCAAAACAGACCAGCCTGTGAAGATTATAAACGCTCAGCGAATGCTCAGCTTTTGTTCTCAGTTAATCCTGCTCTACTCCACCCTCCCCAAGGTAAACATCAGTAAACCGTCATCAGTCAGTGATAATGATGAAGATGAACTTGATGACAGCGATGAGGAAAGGCATGCGTATAAAAGCTTTGATATGGACATGGCTCCAGAAGCGGAAGATTGGCAAGTTGAAGAGCCGGGGATGCCGATTGGAGTCACACCCTTCCTCAGAGGAGTCTTACCTGCTGGAAAACTTCGGGCCAGGACCAAACCTGTTGGGTGCCAAGCATATGGGCTCATACAGGTCAGACTCAAGAAAATACCATTTATCTTTCACTCTGTAAATATGGATTTTCCTGGGATGGAACAACTGAAATGCTGGCATGTGTAATGTTAAAAAAAAGCATGTGTGTTTTATTTCTTTACAGGTTAATGGCAAATCCTACAATCAAGCCAGACTGCTGCTGGGGAACATGGGATCTCTCCATCCAGCCAACCGGCTCGCAGCACACGTCACCGGCCGACTGAATGCGCCCACCAACATTTCTTACATAAAGGCTCAGAAATCAGACCCAGCAAACAAAGTCAACACTCCTGGTCCTCTGTACATAAAGGCTGCTGGCACAGTAGTCCCTCCAATTATAACTGCAAGGAAAACCACTGAGCTGAAGACACCAGCACAACCACCAGGTAATACGATCGCTCCGACCTCAGCACACGCACGTAGACGCAAATTGATTGGTCCCCAAAGGAGGGAAATGGCAGTCAACTCGAGGCCCACCTGCAGCCACTGCAGAAGATTAACATCATCCAATAGCACTAAAACTGCTTCCACCTAAATGTGGTCTTTATGAATCTAGTTTTCTGACAGACGAAACCAGGACCTGTCAGTTTTGAGTGGTAATTGTTTGTAGAAGATAACTAACGTGATTCTTTGGCATATTTCAGATTAAAAGAAATCATGTAACATTATTCGTTTTTAAAGACAAAAAAACAAACATGCAGCTGTTGTTGTTGTACGATGAATATTTCTTTGTCTCACCTCCCTGCTCTGCGTTGTTTTGTCTATTCAGCTCAGTTTCCCCTGCTAGACTCTTGCAGAAAGGGATCCGTCAACTTTCTGCAGCCTTCACAAAACTCCTCCACCATCAGCTCTGTCCAGATGTTTGTCTCGGCCCAACGCAGCTCCGTCGGCTCTTTCCAGAACGGCGTCACTTCCTCGCCTGTGTCCCTCACGGTCTCGCCTTCGCTGAAAACCCCCAGCTTCTTAGGACAGAGTGGGACTTATTCATTCAGGATCTGCCCTCCAGCTAACCAGGCCACCAGTCACCAGAACTTACCAGGAGTAGCTCTGCCCGGAGGCTTCACCCTCATTCAGCTGCCTAAGCCGGGAGTTGATGGAGCCGCACAACAGTCAGAATACACGGACACTACAAACACGGCTGCTGTGGCTAAAGCCCTTCTACCAAAAGATTCTTTATTTCGCCACTTAGTCGGTTCCAATTCAAACTTCCTCGGTTTAGACATCCTAGCTAGTGCTAAGGAGCTGTTAAGCAAAGAACCAACGGAGCCCTCCCCCTCCCCCGAGCTGGCGTGTCATCAGAGGATGCCCTCGGAAGAGAGCAAGGAAATCAAGAGCGAGGAAGTCAACATCCAGGCGGTGGATTCCAACCTGGACACCACTTCAGAGGACTTAACCTCCGACTCCTCGGACTACAGCGGAGAGGGCGACGAAGATGTAAGTGTGAGAACTAACAGGCGTCTTTGTTTTCAGTTAGGTGTTAAATGAAAAATGTGAATAACAGCACGTAAAGAAAACAAAGGTTAACCAAACTGTAATTCTTCAGGATGAGGCCGTGGACATTGAGACTGTGGAAGAAATGAGACACGGAGTGACCGCCGCTCAAATGAACGAAGATACCAGAAGAGCATCACATCAGTCGAGGTACTACATGTGAATATGTGTGCTTGTTAATGAAAGTATAGATGTTGTTTGTAGCTTTGCATATTTTCTGCTTTTTTTTATATTTTGGTCCTCAATGTTTGTTAAATTCTTGTCAACCTTCAGCACGTCCAGTGATGGTTTTAGATCAACGGGGGATCCCAGCATCAAGGTACGGCCCCTTTTTTTTGTCATGTAGCAAAATAGATATTTCCAAAGTAATTATTTGGCAAAACCTATATCATCGTCATATCATCAACCCTTTCTCAAAACTGTTCTGAGTGCACAGTCGTTTCAGTATCACAGTATTCATTGTCACGCTGCTCTCGCTCCGTTCTAGGATCCAAATGAATTTGAATCCAAATATAGTAGGAGGCGAACGCACCACTTGGTGACGGAAAGGCGAAGACGCGATACACAGCGGAATCTCTTTGACAAACTCCAGGGAACCCTTCAACCTGATGTAAGGACCCCCAGGCTCCAGCTCCTCTCAATGGTGAGTCCCACATCTTGCTTGGACGGGATTGTTTTGTGTTACAATGGGCCAGTATAAGAAAGAAGGTAGCCACTTTAATGTTAAGCTCGGCTAGCCCTGCAGTTAGCAATCGTATTAGCTGACTGCCTGGACTGTGAACATCGCGTCTCCAGTCTTCACTCTGTTTCGTTGTCCTTGCAGGCCCTAAAAGAAATCCGAAATCTGTCGGAGACCTCCAAATTTCTGGAGGAGAAGAAGAGGAGGCTGACCCAGATTCAGGCTCTTTATGTGAAGGAGATTTGCACTTTGTCTGGTGTGTACAGCTCTACTTTTGTAATCCCATTTATTAAATCTGTAATAGAGAATGAGTTGAAGCTTGTTATGTCTTCACTTGATCTGATAATGTGTTAGATCCTGAATCATGAATAATGAGCCGACTAAAGGAAATGAGTAACTTGTGGTATGACATTTCACCTTTTTAGGGAAGTCAGAGATGCTGGTTAGACGCAAGCTGACGCAGATCTACGACATGCAGAAAATGAGAGAGAAGAAGATGAAATGGAGCCCTTTCTATTCCCATCTGCTGCAGTCCAGAGCTGCTCTTCTGCAAGACACTACTCCCAACTCAGACCCCCAGCGCACGGCCATCTTACAGCCGAGTTTCTGCATGGCTCCGTCTCAGGTCAGCCCACAGACGACTGCAGCCCCGAAGAGCGTGGACAGCACACTCAAGCCCACGTCCCTCTCTCAGCCCACAGCAGTGTCCCCTCCGGGCATTGCGCCCTCACTACAGACCAAGCCAGTCAAACCTGGAGCCTCAGCCCAAGTCAGATCGTCCAATTCACAAACAGTGTGTCAGCCTCAACTCCCTCCAGACGCAGCCTCAACTACATCCCCATCCCCCAACTCCACCAACACCTCCGCTCACTCTCCTCAGCCTTTCGCTCTGCCTTTGATTCGCTCCAAGACCGGCAGAATCATACTTCCCTCATCTCTGAGACCAAGTAAGTTAAGACTTGCTGCTCCACTGCGGTAAACGTAAATGTTGCCATTCATATTTATTATATTCACACATATATTTTTTCTTCTCTTTCTCGCAGCTGGTCAGGGCTTCTATACGCTAATGCTTATGAATTCCAATCACAAAGAAGACGGTGGTGAGGTAAACGTGCAGCCATCCGATGTGGAATCATCCAAGAGTGGAGAGAAGAGCCTGTCCGACTCCGACCACCCGGATTCAGAGATCAGTCGTTCTTTGGAGGAGGACAAAACTGTGCAATCCTCAGACTCGTGTTCAGGTGTAAAAGCCCCCCTTGCTGAGCTCGCCCTCCTTAACAAATCGATCTATGTGCCTTCGGTGTCTCTGAAAGCTCTGGAGAAGAGCCAGGACGAGGGAGCACAGCTGGGTGCGAATAATGGAGCTGCCCGCTTGAGTTTTAACTGTATGAAACCTATTCATACAAGTGTCGAGCCGGAACCTGATGTCAGCCCAACTGTAGCCCGTCGTGGCAGAGGCAGGCCTCGAAAATCAAGCGGTTCCCCCGTAAGTGAAAATGGGAAACACACTGAGATAGAAGAAACCACTGAAAGTGTCGAGGAAACTGAAAAAGTTATTCCAGTTATTCAAGAGGGGCGAAGGGCACAGAGTCGTTTGAGGGGGGTCAAGGACAGCCCGGTAGTGGTCAGAGAGAGCCCGGCGCTGGTCAAACGAGGCAGAGGAAGGCCTCCGAAGTCGGCGCTGCTCCGGAGCCCACCTGGCGGTGGAGCAGGAAATAGTCCATCTAATCCCGACAGGGACACTCCTTTCAGACTCCCTCGCGGCGTTAAAAACTCCAACACTAAACAAGAGGAAAGTCACGCCTCGCCCGGTGCTAGGAACAAATCTCGACCTATGACCCGAGGCGCTTTAGGAAAGGACTTCCCCAGCGCCAAGAAGCGCTCCTGGATAGACGTCGAAAAGGAACTGGAGCCAGAGCTTGAATCTGAATAGTCCTCGTGTATCTCCAGTGCACACAGTCACGTGACCTCAGTCAGCGTCGCAGCTCGATGCTGCTTCTTTTCTGTACGTGTTGGCACAAAACTCAGTGGACCGTTTTTTTGTTTTTCATACTACAGAGAAAAAGCTGTTTTTTGGTACAAAGAATCATTAATTGACCTGCTGAATGTATGAACATGATGGAAAATAACTCCCACATTCAGTTTTTGATCTTGTGTGTTCTCATGTACTTTTGCTCATTTGTTCTGTTTACCGTCACTTACATTCATGTTTTCTTGTCAGAAACAGGAGATTTATTCCAATTGTGTTTGTCTTGTTGAAGTCATTTATCACTGATCTGTCGTATGCAAATTAATGAAACTGTACAGATTGCATTCAGCCTTAAAGTGTACAAACGATCTGTGTCTTGATCAGATTTGTACACTGCTTCATTAACTCTGTGAAATGTAAATGTTAACTTATGTCTTATTTTTATTGAGAGGTAGTTTGATGCATTCTTCCTTTTTTTTTTGGAAATTCTTGTTTTACTAACTCAGTGAATCATCATAGTAGCACTTTATGTTTTTTGGTAGAAACCACACCCACGATATGTCTGATGTCTCTGCTTTTCGTCTGCGTAGTGAGCGAGAGGGAAGTTAGTCGAGTAATATGCACATAAACCTGACGTGTCGCAAGCAATCAAGGTAAAAAACTATTAGCCATATGCTGTGTTTATGGAAATAACCTCTAAAAA
>CAEMYA010000010.1:11136621-11178273 GCA_903131615.1 Diplodus sargus
TTTTTTTTTTTTTTGTATTTTTCAATGTAAGAGCTGGTTTGATGCTTTAAATTAAGCACCTTAAATTTAGCTGTTCTGACACAATCAGCATTAAAAGGTTTGAGATTTGATGTTATGTCCAAAAATATAATCCAAAATGTATCTGGAGCTAATTATAGGCAGATATGAGAGGAAGCTTTGCACTATAATCTGTACTGAAAGCCTCATGTGTTTGGCACAAAAAGACTACATTTAAGAAATATAAAATTCCTACAGTGGTTGTGATTGGTCCAATGACAGCGCGGGGCGTGGCCTGTTTTGCCAGGAAACTCACCACGTGGACACTAATGTTCATATGACATTTGACACCCTAAAAAACCGGATCTCCTGATTTAAATAAGATCAGATGGCGACACTGGATGTGCGCGTGATGAAGTAACGTGTCCTGTTTGTAACTCTTATTGTGTCGGAAAACAACAGAACTCGAGCATCAACTCATCAGTCCAGGCGCCATTACAGTCTTAATTAAGTTAATAAGTCATCAGTGAGACAATGAGCCCCTTTGGAGAACACAGAAGATGACGTCACCTCAGACAAACATTAGATCAGATAACTTTTAATCAGCCAGACAAAAAAAAAAAGGGTTGCAACACCAACAAACATCCGCCATTCAGCCTGAAGTCTCTCTCTGCCTCTGTAATCCTATTAGATCAATTAAAGCAACAAAGGCGCTGATTGATGTGATCAGGAGACCAACACAGGTCCAGATTAAACCCGTGACGTCATGCAGGCAAACAGCCGAGCGGCGGGCTATTTCTCCTCGTGCGGGTCGCTGAGAGGACATACATCTGTCCAGAGGTGGAAGAGGAAGGAGGGAGACAGAGAGACAGAAGAAGAAGAAGAAGAAGAAGAAGAAGAAGAAGAAGAAGAAGAGGAGGAGGAGGAGGACAGTAAAACCCGCTCAAGAGATTAAGTGAGTCCACATG
Organism: Diplodus sargus; assembly: GCA_903131615.1. Classification (NCBI taxonomy): domain Eukaryota; kingdom Metazoa; phylum Chordata; class Actinopteri; order Spariformes; family Sparidae; genus Diplodus; species Diplodus sargus. The sequence goes on from CAEMYA010000010.1 coordinate 11,137,587, forward strand.
TCCCGGCAGCAGGACGTCTGATCAGTGTGAACACCTGTGCAGGTGGAGGTGGAGCTGGAGCTGGTTGGAGGCTCATTCTTTCTCACTCCTCTCGTCGCTGCGGACGGTCAGCGGGTCTCCGGACAAGATGCCCGGAGACGGATTCACGATCAAAAGTCGCATCAGGAAGCTGCTGCGGTCTCCTTCAGCCCGGCAGAAGAAGGACCGACGGCAGGACCTCAGCAACAAGGTGCGTGTGGAGCAACTCAGAGAGTTTTTAAACAGCTAAATCATCTTTACAGGAGGGAATGAGAACAAGTTTTATGTGTTCAGGTTGAAATCTCTTCATTCAGAGTGTTAATAAGCATTTCTGGGTAACTGAGGGTCTTTCACAACCTGGCAACCCAAAAATCTGCTCTCATTAATGGTTTATAACTCACTTATCAAGAGCAGGAAATTACTCTCCAACCATTAACAAACCTGTTTTTTTGAAAAACAAACAAAAGGAGCTGATAACATGTTATAATAACCATCATCAGTAAATGTTTGGTTTTTAATTAATTCAACTATTAAATGCTTTATCAAACTTTTATTAAGCGGTTCAACTGACGTGATAATGTAATATTTTATAAATGCTTAATAAATGCTGTGTAGTTCATCTATAAACTTATGTTGGATGGGATTTTATAAAGTTGTTATTGATGTTTATATTTTTAATTGCTTAATAAATGGTTTATAAAGCATTTCTTTATTTGTGAACACTGGATTAAAGGAGCATTATGTAGTTTTCGGGGAAGAAATGTTAATTGGAAGAGAAAGATCTTCTGTTTTAATACCTAAACAAACTAAATAAACAAACTCTCTTTGTTTTCATGACTGAATAAACTGAATAATTAAACTGACCTTAAAGGGTGACACAGTATAAACTTTGTTTATATGTGGCGGACCCTGCCACCTTCCTAGTTTCACTGTTCCTGCTGACATTATTTTAATCAGTTTATTCAGTTACGTAAGAAAAAACATGATGTCTGAGTTTGAATTTCTTCTCCAAAACGACACAGTGCTTCTTTAACTATTAACAAAAAGTTTGAATTAACTGGAAATTCTCCAGTTAATTGACTCACAGACTCATCAGTGACACTTAACAGCTGCTTTGTAATTCCCAAGACAGACAGACAGACAGACAGACAGACAGACAGACAGACAGACAGATTTGCCTTCTGTTGCTTCTTCTGTTTAATTAACAGATTAAACCTGAGCCTTTTTTTCCATCTCTACATCTGCCCCTAAAGATAAAGTCATACTATCACTCGTAATATATCTCAAGCTCTGCGTATAAAGTGCTGCTGCAGGAGAGCCTCGTCAGTGTGAGACACATCAGTGAATCCCAGAGAATCTGAGCAGACGAAGATGAAATGCAAGCGAGCACAAAGAGTCACAAAGCAAAGACGTTCGCTGACCCCTCGGCCTTTTCGTCTTCACATGTTGCAACCAAACCCGTCTATTTCTGTCTTCGGTTCATTGACGAGGCTGCTTAGTTACGTCACGGCCTGTTCGCAGGTTGGTATTTATACCTCTGCTTCAAAAGTAAAAACCCTGCTTTGTTGTTTCTCTCTCTCCCCCCTGCAGGTGACTTTGGAGAAGGTGTTGGGAATCACCGCTTCAGGAAACTGCGGTCTGGCCTGCGACCCCCGATCGGGACTGGTCGCCTATCCTGCAGGGTGAGAAACAGAGACACTCGTCCTCATCTCCACATCTGACCGCTGACTTATCAAACGCAGCGTGCACACTTGCAGCTTCCTTATCATATCTACCTCACGTGGATGCTTAGTGTGCAAATGTGTGTGTGTGTGTGTGTGTGTGTGTTATCTCTGCACCATCTCAGAGTTTGGCTCTGCGGGCTTTCTCATCTACAAAGCCTCTTTTCAACCTGTCCTCGGGAGGGGGGGGAGGGGCGGGGGACTTCCTTTGACTCTCCCGGTGACATATAAAGAGTGTTGAGTAGTGTTATTAATTCTATGCAAACAGTGACACTGGATGTGTTTTTAGAATTCTTTAAAAAAAGCTGCCGGTTGGAGGATTTAGTCTCGGCGGTGGCGATGCTCGGGGGCCCTCGGAGCCGCCGTGCCACCCGGGTGGAAGCAGAGTTTTTAAAAAAAAACAACAAGCTCGCCGGTTCCCGTGGGCCTCGAGCTGAAAGAGCACACTGAGCCTCTTTTGTGCTGTTCTGAAATCTTCCAACAAAGCTGTATTAATACTAAGAAGGTCAATGGCTGTTTACAATATTGCTGCATCAAGGTGTTTATGCTGCTTGTGTGTGTGTGTGTGTGTGTGTGTGTGTGCAGGCATTGTTCTTCCTGTGCGTATACGTGGGCGTGCGTTGTATCTAGGTCCTAGTGTCATTTTCTAAGTAAGCTTTTATAAATTGTGCGCAGGCTGGCAATCCACCTGCCGTCTGAGTTTAAATCTGCACAAGCTGTCGAACCAGGAGCAGCTTTTTGTTTTTTGTTTTCCTGGCACGGTGCTGAAGAACAGGCAGCACACAAACAGGTGGATCACCGGGCTTTGTGTCGCGCTTAAACAGGAAGTGAAGATGACTTTTTATCAGCAGGAAACAATGTGGTTAGGGCTGGATTATTTGAATATGGAAAAGAAAAGAGACACATAAAAGGTGAATGAATCAGAGAGAGAAGGCAACGTAACGTACACACTTAGTGAAGCAAGACTGCGCTTTTACTTTGAAGCATTCGAATAAGCGCCGATCAAAACATGTGCATGAGAATCAGTTAGAATCAGAGTTTTTATGTTAAGTTGTCCTTAAAGGTGCAGTATGTCAGAATGCAGCATAGAACCAGATTATTCACTTATTATTGTAGCTTCTGTCAGCTAGTTAGCTCAGCTAGCCATGCAGCTAGCAGTCCTATTAGCTTTGCTGTCAAGATCTCCTGCTGAGCTGTATTATGAGACTGATGATGGACCAGGGCTAGCTGGTTAGCATGCTAACGTCAGAGAACATCTCTGCAACACTCGACATAGATGTCAACGATTGTTTTAGTTAAATTTTGAATGCTTTTAACTGAATTCTTCCATGCTGCACCTCTAAAAGGATAGTTCAACATTTAGGTAATTACACTTTGTAAAATGTAATGTAATGTAAATCTAAAGCTGCCCCAAGAAGCCAGTCAGCTTTATTTAGCTTAGCATAAAGGCTGCAAACAAGGAGAAACAGCCAGCGGTCTCCGTTCAAAAGTTACAAAATCCACCAACCAGCATCCACTAAAGCAAAAAAAATGAACTTGTTATATCTTGTTTGTTTAATTGTACAATGTCAGACATATTTTGGACAGAGTGAGGCGAACCGTTTCCTCATGATTCCAGTCTTTATGCTAGCTAAGCTAACTGACTGCAGCTTCATATTTAGTACACAGACACAAGAGTGGTAACAATCTTCGCACACAGGAAAAACATGACATTAGTGCTTCCTTAAATGTCAAACTATTTCTTTTAAATGCTAAATAATTTGACTTTATTTTGACTGATGACCCTGAGGAGCTGGTTGCAGATTAGCGTAGTTTAGCAAAAAAAGGCTGGAAGCAAGAAGAAACAGCTAGCAGTCTCTGAAAAAAGTAGCTAAACTCACCAATCAGCACGTTCTAAAGATAAAAAATGAACCTGCTATATCTTATTTGTTTAATTGTATACTGTTAATTATACATAATTATATAACTTTGTTACATTTGGACAGAGCGAGGCTGCTGTTTCCTCATGATTCCGGTCCTAATGCTAGCTAAGCTAACCGACTGTACCTTCATGTTTAGCTCAGAGACAAGAGAGCGACATCAATCTTTTTCCCAAACAGTTTTTTATTCACTGCTGCGTCTGACAGTTTTGCTGTCCATGAATCTAAGTTGTCTCGTGCTACTTTTTATATAAATGCTTCTAATCATTGTTTAACCTTGGACCCCTGTTTGTCGCAGTGTTTTTTAAAAACATTTTGATTAACGTCAGCAAGCGCTCAAATTAATAAATATATCATTGAATGAACGCCCAGAGGGACAAATGCATGAATGAGTGCTGTGTTATTGGATTTTCTTGCCGGTAATCTTCTGAAAAATGCTTTAACAGGGTCAGAGAATGAATTTTAATTAAGGATCAATAGAGATTAATAAACGCTGGCTCGCTGTTAGAGTAACGCTGGATGGATTCCTGTGTTACATAAGAGTCTATAAGGTCACGGTGTAATCACTAAGCATCTGTAAGCTATGTATGCACAGTGAAAGCAGAGCTCAGCTCGTTTCTTTACCGACCTGAAAATGTGTCTGACAAGGGTTTTCTTGCGAACACCTGATTAAACAGAAACACACCAAACCTTTACCTCACAACAAGTTACACAATCTGTTCCAATTCAGTGAGTTTATAGTATATTAATTATATTCTTTCTTGTGTAGGTGTGTGGTTGTCCTGCTGAACCCCAAGAAGAACAGACAGCACCACATTATCACGTCAAGGTGAGTTTAAACACATATACATTTAAACGGGACAATATTAAAGGGGCAATACGTAAGATCTGGGCACCTGTTGAGTAACCACTAAATGCTGCTAATGTAAGCTAGTTAGCTCAGTTAGCTGTGCAGCAAGTGGCCGTATTCGCGGATATTTGGTGTGGCTAGGGGCTAGCTCGTTAGCATGCTAACTTCAATAGCTACCTCTGCAGCACAAAACAAAGACGTATCTGACATTAACTTCTTGAATGTTTGAAACCTTCATATTGCACATTTTAACTGTCAAAGCTACGTAAACACGAGTGTTTGTTTCTCTCTCTGTACGCAGGAAGACGATCACAGCTCTGTCTTTCTCCCCTGATGGCAAGTTTTTGGTCACAGGAGAGGTGAGTCTTCATTCTTCACACTCTTTATGTTTCTCTACCTTCGTTGTGTTAACGCTGCAGTAGAACGAGTGTATTTAGCCGGCTGGATCGTTTCCGGGCTGCGGCTGCACTCGGAGCGTTTCATTGAGAACATCCCTGCAGGATTCCCTCTGTCGTTCCTCTGTGATGTCGTACTTACAGTGTTTGTCTCAACACGCGCTGTCTTAATCGGCCCGAGCCGATCAAAGCCGATTAAAGACTTCTCTGTGTAAGTGGATGAGCACTCAGTAGTTGCCATGACGGCAGAGAGCAAAGTTCACACGACCAAAATACCGCGAGGGTGCCGCCGGTGAGAGGGAAGCAAACGCCACATTTTATAGCTTACGGGGCTGATTTTCATATTAAAACACTGAATGTTTACACGTCAGTCTTCTGATCAGCCAGACTTATCACAGCTCTGTTAGAGGAGAGACTTTCTTCCCTAGAAAGTGTTGAAAGAGGAGAAGAGTTTGAGATACTCCTGAGTGAGTAATCAGATAAGAAACGTCCCTCACACACACACGTATTAACACACAGAGGCTGATTTACATCAAGGACACGCATGTCTTTTTTTAAATTAGTCTTTCTGAACTCCTTTGTGTGAAGCTCAATCTGTTGTTGAATGTCGTCCATTGTCAGGCTCCTCTCACCTACTAACTCTGACCTTTGAAAGGTCGTTCTGCATGATTAGAAGAAGAGACGGCACAAATAGCCCGCTGACCTTTTGATCCCTGACAGAGAGTAATGCCCGCCGAGGGACGAGTTAACTGTACTCTGTGAGCAGAGGGCAGAGAGGATTATCTCTGAGAGGACTGGGTAGACCGGACCGCTCTAGTGGATCTACGCTGGTGGCGACATAACGCTTAAACATTAAACTGAGGCCTGTCTTTAATAACGATGAGCTGTTCGTTCTTTCCACCAGAGCGGTCACCTGCCGGCGGTGCGGCTGTGGGACGTGGCGGAACGACGACAGGTGGCCGAGCTCCAGTCGCACAAATACGGCATCACCTGCGTGGCGTTCTCCCCCAACGGCAAATACATCGTCAGCGTGGGAAACCAGCACGACATGATGGTCAACGTCTGGGCGTGGAAGGTACGCAGAACACAGTCACCTCCTCGCGTACCGCGGCTGATGTCGCTTGGTGCTCGTTATGTGAAAGTTCAACATTTCAGGTATATTTGCTAATTTGTCCGTCTTGCTGAGGGGAAGCTTTACAGCAACATCACAGCGTTCTCCTGAACGACTGAGGTATATAGTCAAAGTCTCTGGAAGCCCAGAGATCCCAAATTGATTTAAAAAGACTTAATTTACACCCCCAACCTGACCACACTCAGTTGAGTGGCTACATAAAGATCTGGGCCTTAAAAACAAGTATGTAACAGGGCTCAAGTGATTTTTACACAAACTGTTCTGTTGTTCTCTTGCAGAAAGATGTAGTCGTGGCGACCAACAAGGTGTCGAGCAAGGTGACGGGCGTGTCTTTCTCTGAGGACAGCTCCTACTTTGTGACCGTGGGGAACCGACACGTCAAGTTCTGGTACCTGGACCACTGCAAGGCCAGCAAGGTATGACGGGATAATGATAATGTGCAACCTTCTCTTTGCTTTGGCGCTGCTTGGTGTCGGAAACCTTTCTCTACCTTTACGGGAGTTCGGTTCGGTCACACCTCCTATTCTCATTGTTCCAGAGGCACACATTTGAACTTTTAACCCTTTTATAACTCCACATCTACACGTGCACACATTTGGAACCAGTATTCTCCTAGACTCTGAGCTTCCCCACCTCACCCTCACCCGTCTGTTGTGCTCTGCAGGCCAGCGCTCCCGTCCCTCTGCTCGGCCGCTCGGGGCTGCTGGGAGAGCTGAAGAACAACTTCTTCAGCGACGTGGCCTGTGGACGAGGCTCCGCGTCCGACTCCACCTTCTGCATCACGTCCTCCGGCCTGCTGTGCGAGTTCAACAGCAAGAGGATGCTGGACAAGTGGGTGGACCTGCGGGTGAGTCACGTGTGTGGAGCATCGCTGCCACTCTCATACCTGTCCAGTAGTGTTGGGACTACAAGTAGCAGCAGGTTAGCTTAGCTGAGGAGGAAACGGCCACCTGCAGCTCTAAAGCTCAATATGCATGTTTTTTTCTGTTGCTCTGTTTCATGTCTTAATGCTAAGCTAAGCTGCAGATTTCAACAGTTTTTTATGAAATTTCCACGCCATTAATGAGATATTCCACTCATTTATTTTACCATCACCAGAGTTAAATCTGCAGTATGTTTATCTGTCCATTATTAAGCTGTGTATTACCAGCAGTGTGAGTGTTCAGTGTCCAGCTGCGGTGTTGAATCAGGAGGTGAGGATGGAGATGTGTGTGAGATCTGCTCCTGTCCTCCGTCAGAGGATCAGAGACGGATTAGCAGCAGCAGGGGCGAGGACGAGTACAGGATGTGTTTGGAAGTGCTCCAATAAGGACGCCTTTTCTGCTCCGCTGCAACCTTCCGTAACCTTTTATTAGCACCGCTGTGGACTCACGCCGCTCTCACTTATAATGTGTTTTCGCTGCACTCGCCCGTGTGTTAACGATAGAGCTGTGCAACGAGCTGATGTTGCCTGTTGTGTCCTGCCCCTGCAGACGGGCGTGGCCCACTCTCTGTCTCTGTCGGAGGATCTGGTGTTCTGCGGCTGTGCTGACGGGACCGTTCGAGCCTTCAGCCCCGTCGACCTGCACTTCGTCTGCACGCTGCCGCGGCCGCACGCCCTCGGCTCTGACGTGTCGGCCGTCACCGAGGCCAGGTGAGGAAGAGCTCAGCAGAAACGCGGCCTGTGCCTGGCAGGGATCCACCGTGGGATCAAATGCCCTCTATTTATAGTGTGTCCTGTCTCAAGTGGCAGCATCTCACAGTGGAAATCGCTCCTGAATGTCTGAGGAAGTCAATAGCGGGTTTTATAGACGGGAGAATAACCATAATTAGCTTAATAATCATAATTACCGTGCTTGGCAACCACGGTTTGATCATTTTTACACTGTGTTTATGAAGAGTGTGACTGATTATATTATTCAGTGACAGGAGAACAGGGCTCAGTTGAAACATGTGACTATTTATAATCAAACATCTGTCGCCGTTGTTCCACACGTCTCAATCTCTTTCCCATCAGCCACCTGTTTTGCGCCAAAGCGGACGCCCGTTTCCCGGACGCCATCGCCGTGACCTACGACCCGCTCAGCCGCTGGCTCTGCTGCGTTTATAACGACCACAGCCTGTACGTGTGGGACGTGAGAGACGTCAGCCGGGTGGGAAAGGTGCACTCCGCCCTCTTCCACGCCGCCTGCGTCGGGGACTTGGAGGTAGGCGGGCAGGAGGAAGTGACTCAGTGCCAGAAATAACATAAGAAAACACAGAAGGAAAAGAAAAGTAAATGTTTATCCTACATATATTCCCTCGACACCGACCCAACTACAAACCTCCTCTCTCTCATCCCTCCACAGATGTTCCCAGATGTTCCTGGGGAATTGGGTGCTGGTCTGTCATCGGGGGCGTTCCTCAGCTGCTCGGCTGATAACACCATCAGACTGTGGCGCACGGACGGTTGGGCACATTCTCAGAACATCCTCAGCAGCGTAAGTTCCGCTTTCAGTCGCCGTACGTACTCCCGTCAAAACGTTTAAACAAGTACAATATGTTCTCTCCGTCGTTGCTGTGCAGGATCTCCTGAATATAATCTACATAGACGGGAACACGAGCACATTGATGGATCCAGAAAGTACGACGAATGCGAATGCGGACAAATCGGGGGACGGACAGACAGCAGAGAGCAGGACGGGCATCAGGACCATCTGTGTGAGTCCAGACGGCAAACACCTGGCGTCTGGAGATCGCAACGGGATGCTGAGGTAGCACAAGAAGGCGCACGATGAGAGTGATGACTGACTGAGATGACCTTCTGGCTTGAAAAAATAAATATGAATGTTATTCTGCAGGATTCATGACCTCGGCAGCATGGAGGAGATTCTCAAAGTGGAGGCCCACGATGCCGAGATCCTCTGCCTCGAGTACAGTCAACCAGAAACTGGTGAGTGTGTGTGTGTGTTTTACTGTGTTTGTGCGTCGGTTGTTTACGTTGATGCCTGATTGAATCGTCTCATCGCCGTCAGGTCTGAAGCTGCTGGCCACAGCGAGCCGGGACCGTCTGATCCACGTCCTGGATGCCGAGGACGACTACAGTCTGGTGCAGACGCTCGACGAGCACTCTTCATCCATAACAGCCGTCCGCTTTGCTGGTGAGCCGCTCGAGAGATCGTCAACGTCTGACGGCTAATCTTTCCTTAATCCTCACTTTCATCTCCATTCAGTCCCACACAAAGTCCCCCTTTTATTTCGCTCGCAGCGCTGCTTGTTTGAATATAAGATGACAACTGTACATGTGTAGTCAGGTGGAGCTCTGTTTGTTGTGAGCAAAGCCTTTTCTTGCCGGCGATTTAGTGTTTAATGAAGTAATTTAACCTAAGAGGGGATTGTTAACCCTTTTGAAGATATTAGCTGTGGCTGACAGATGAGGTCTGTCACAATATTTGCATTGAAGAAGTCTTCATGAAATTCATCTTTGTTCTTCAGCCAATGACAACCAGGTGAGGATGATCAGCTGCGGGGCGGACAAGAGCATCTATTTCCGCACGGCACACAAGGTGAGACACGTCCGAGCGAGAATCAGCTGTCATCAAGTGTGTGTCCTTCCAGTTTGGGTCAAAACAAGCTAGCCAGGTTAGCTGTTTCGCCCTGTTTACAGTCTTTGTGCTAAGCTAAGCTAAGCTAACCAGCTGCTGGGAAATGCACTTTCTTGTTAAGAGCTCAATATGACTCTCATGTCTGTTGGGTGAACATGTGTTTAGCTTAGCTTAGCTTACCTTAGCACAAAGATTGGAAACGGAGGGGAAAAAGCTAGCCTGGCTCTGTCAAAAGGTATCAAAATCTGTCAACTAGCATCTCAAAAACTCACTTATTAACACGTAAATTGCTTTTTCTGTATAGAAAGCAGCGTTAAAACATTTAAGCTAGGCTAGCTATTGCCCATTTCCAGTATTTGTGCTAAATTAAGCTCACTGCCTGCTGGGAAATGCACTCAATCACTTCCTCGTTGGGGAGTTTGATAGAAAAGCTCAATACAACTGAGCATGCAGTTAGCTTAGCTTAGCACAGAGATTGAAAACAGCTAGCTGCTTGTGTTTTAACTGTTTGTACAACATAAAGAAGATAATATATGTCTGTAAATCGAGTTTTTGAGGTGCTGGTTGGCTTTTTTTGGTCGTTGGACAGAACCAGGCCAGTAGTTGCCCCGTTTCCAGACTTTGTGCTAAGCTACGCTAATAGCTAGCTAGCTCCAAGTGTTAGAGTTGTGTTAACCTTTTTATTTAACTCTCGACAAGCAAGGACGAAGCTTATTTCCCAAATTGTCGACCATTCTTTTAGTATGACACAATATTTTGGTGGAGAAGAACGCTCTGATTATACCACAAAATTACTTCCACACAAAAAATTATTTGTAAAAAGAGAATAATTACTATGAATTCTTTCTGGCCATAAAAGACACAATGAGGAGTTAATCTGTGTTCGACACTCAAAATTCTCCATTAATTCTTCACATTCAGGCCTCATTGTGCAGCAACACAATCTGTTTAGCTTCCGTTTGTTCGCAGCTTTCACCACAAAAGGCGCGTTTGGACTTTAGGTTGTATAACTGAATGCGATGAAGCAGGCGTCCTGTTGCAGCCCTTTCCTCTGGATTCTGCTTCTGGGTTACTGGGACAACGTTTCCTTCGGGTCAGAGTTGCATAAATTACAGCATTCTTGTTAAACTTAAGACACGATTCGGGCCACTGCGTCGACTCGTGAACGTTGCGGAGCACAATAAACAAAAGGCTTGTTAGTGCTCAGTTAAAACTCCTCAGTCATCCAGAACTCGTAACCGCAGGATCCACTGTGGAAACTTGTTGTGACAGGTCTGCGCTAAATGAGCATCCTCTTCGCTTTTGTTATCATTATCTGTGCGTTCTGAAGGATTCTGAATGATTCTGACCCGTTTGTGTGTGTGATTGGATGCACAGATACAGAATTTCGACGGACCAAAACTTCCAACAAATGATTTGACTTTAACTCAAATTGGGTCTTCGGCTTCATACTTCATGTTGTTTCCTTCGTGCTGTTTCAAGCATATCAGCTCTGTGTGTGTGTGTGTGTCTGTGTGTGTGTGTGCTGATACTGATTCAAACTGATCTGTGCAACTTTAAGATATTTGAATACAAAGGCTCATGTTCGCTTCCTGCTTTTACAAACAGTACAAACGCACGTAATCCACTGCAGCTTCGGTTTCTGCAGCTCGTTATGTGACACATTAGGCTGCACGTGTCACAGTTCTGTGTGTTCGTGCAGCACTTTGGCAAAGAGACAGACAATAAAAGGTCAGTTTGGCTGTTCATGTTGACACTTTTAACTATAAACCCCTTTAAACCTCCCATACAGTCACTTGACTGTGTCCCGCTGCTGCCTCATAATCAATGATAAACCGTTCTGTGTGTGTACTGACTTGACTTGGGAGTTGAGTTGAGTTGTGTAATTGTGAATTTAAGGTTTAATTTGCCTGATTTTTAATGTTAAATAATGTTGGATGCCACTGTATTAACCACAGTAACTGTCAGTTAGCTGTAAAATGAAGAGGGAGTTTGAATAATTTAGTGTCAGTCCATGAAAGATGCTGACACAATGTTTAATGTCGCACCTTTCCCTCTGATCCCATCAATTTTTTGAAAAACTGCCCCCTCTGTACATTCATTTAATCGCAAATCCTTATTAAACCACCACTTCAAAATGCTTTACATAGCTGAACAACTGATCGACGGTCTTCTGTCAGTCATGTATGAAGTCTTGTTCTTGTTCAGTCGGCTCTCAGATTATCCTGAGACTAAAAAAACAGAAAAAAACAGAATTTAATGACCAGGACTTGAAGTAAAACGATTGGAGGTGCACACGTGATTATAAGAACTTCTGGTTTTAGTTGCTACTAAGTGTATTCAGATACTTGTGATCCTTTTAAATAAATAAATAAATGCTAAATAAAGTGTTTCTTTTGTTTCGCAGACTGAGAGAGGAACCGAGTTCCGGCGTTCCCACCACATGGTGAGCAAGACCACCCTGTACGACATGAGTGTGGACCCGACCTGCAAGTACGCCGCCGTGGGCTGTCAGGACCGCTGCATCAGGTGAGCGCGTGGGAATGTGTGCGTGTTTCTGAAAGGTCGCTGAGTCGTCGTAGAAAGACATTTTGAGGATTTTTTTCCTCTTCTGACTCCTTCAGGATTTTCAACATCAGCAGCGGCAAACAGAAGAAACTCTACAAAGGATCCCTGAGTGAGGACGGCAGTCTGCTCAGGGTAACGTCTTCCTGCACGCTCCTGAACTATTTTCTCCTCACCTGCAGTAAATAATCAGTGCGTTGATCTGGATTCTCTTTTTTTCTGTCGAGCAGGTCCAGCTGGATCCGTCGGGTCAGTACGTGGCCACCAGCTGCTCCGACAAAAACATCAGCATCTTTGACTTCTACACCGGAGAGTGTGTCGCCACTATGTTTGGACACTCAGGTATCAGAACGGCCTCACATGCACCTTCATTTATTTATATGTTTTTGGGGAATTAACTCACATTGCCATATTTCTTGTTTCGCAGAGATCGTCACTGGGATCAAGTTCACCAACGACTGCAGGCATCTGATCTCTGTGTCCGGGGACAGGTGAGACAGACGCACTCGAGGAAGATCCAGCACTTACAATATTAAAACTTAGTATTTCTTTATGAATTACAAGCATTAGTTCTAATAACACTGAGATATCAACATAGGAATAGAATGAAACGACTGTAGAAAAAAACCAGGAGCAGCTCCCAAAATTAAAATCATCCCCGGCCTCTCGCTGCCGGAGGAAATGAGCCGGGGAAATGTGTTTGCAGACAGTTTCCTCAACAGTGAAGCTGAAATGAAACGCTGAATTTTTAATGCCCGAATGCTTTTATCTCACAGCTGTATCTTTGTGTGGCGACTGGCCCCGGAGCTGACGATCAGCATGAGGGCGAGGCTCTGCCAGCTCCGGCAGAACCCGAACGCACCGCCCTGCAAGACCTCCAGTCTCAGGTGAAACCACACACGCCACCACTTTCACCTTCAGCTTCATACCAGTACACCAAGTTTCACGTATGAAAGCTGGCAGAACGCTCATCATGTTGTCTGACTGTGTTGCTCCAGGCGAGAGATACATAGCGCCCCTCTTCTGGGTGGTTTATCCTCCGACAGTGACCGCGACCCCGAGGAGGAGGAGGAGGAGGAGGACGGAGCGGAGAACGACGACGCCAACGACCCAGAAGACATCGCGACCAACACCTCCTCTGACAGCAGCCACGGAGAGGAGGACACAGGTACCGTACAAACGTTTACCAGCCGGTGACTACGTGTCTGAGGATCCGCCATCTGCGGTGATCCTGACCTTTATCTCTCCGTGGAGGGCAGCTTGTGATAAAAAAACGCAGAGATCAAACACAGTGTTGTTTCATTATTTTCCTGCAGCTTCTGATTATTGCGCTCTTTCATACAACAGGTGGCTCGGACGAAGGGCAGGAGTGGGAGGAGCCGACGAAGGTGGGTGGTGTTTAAACGATCCGTCCATCAGCTTTACGCACTCACGCTCAGCTTCAAATAAAAAATATGACCGCTGAGGACAGCATGTTTATCAGTTTCACCCAAAAATACAGCTGATGCCCTTCATTAAATTCCCTCCAAAGTCTCCACTACATATTTCATGAGCTCCATTAATGGGAGGTAAACTCCAACAGTAACTCTGAATCAGTCCCCGTCAGATACTTACCAGTTATTAACGGCGTGTAATAACCAGCGCAGCTCTTTGATTATAGTGGAAATGGACGGCTGATGAGCGCTTCAGCTGACGCCTCGCCCGCCACCTCTTTAAGATTTCTGTCAGTACTTCAGAAGGACTGAAGTGGCTTAAGGATCTCTGGCTTCACTCCACCACACATGAGATTAAATCCTCTGTGATGTACCGGAGGGGAAATTCCCTCCTGCCGAGTCTTAACAGCGATAAAACGCTATGTGAAATCCATTCTGAAATAGTGGGAGTGCTAAAAATCTAGATCACACGGCCTCATCTGAGACGTCTCGTTTAGTACTTGTCTACTTTAATTTCCTCAGCTGCCGTGTGATATATTATTTATTCATGTCCTTTTCAATAGAAAAAAAAAATCATTGTTCAATGTTTTTCCCGTAACCTCCTTTTTCCAGCACGGAGTCGTCGGCCAGGTCACCCCCGACTCCTCCAGGCGCCCTCGTCGGCGCTGGTCCCATCGCATGGGCTCTCTGGAGGCGATGGTTAAATCCATGATGGACCTGAGGCAGCTGGAGACCTTCGCCCACAAGAAGAGCGCCAACTGCCCCCCTCACGACAGGGACAGGCAGAGCACGTCCAGCCTCCAGGAGCCCCAGGTACGCATGGCTCTGATGTTATCGAGAGACAAAGCTGTCCGTCTGTGTTTGTAACTGCACGGCTGTGTCATCTATCACTTTCTGCAGTCGGAGGAGAGAGCCAAGAGGCATCGGATGTCCTGGCTGTCCTCGCAGCCGTCCAAGGGCGCGAGGGGGACTGACGGAGCCGTGCTGTACCCCGAGGAGCCCGAGGACGAGACGAGCCTGCAGGGCAGGTAAACCCTCGCTCAGCGCTCGCTGCTCTCGCTCAAGCGATCACAACGACTCTGAGAGAGAACGAAAGTGCTTGTTCTATTCTTGGTGTAATGTTTTTTTTTTTCTGTTCCTCATTGTTTCCCCCGCTCTCTTGTTTCTCATACGTCAGTGATTACATGGTGGAGGAGCAGCGCTGCAGGACGCAGGGGCGAGGGATCCGCAGTGAGAGCCAGCAGAGCCAGCAGAGCCGCAGCCCGGACAGCGCTTGCTCTCTGGGCTACGACAGCAGGGAGTCCAGCCCGGATCGTGTCCCGGATGGTGAGCTCTTACACCAAGAAACACGAACTGTTGCTTGCATGAAAACAGAAGATTTAGCCCTTGAAGTCGGTAACTTCAGGGGCCCCCAGTGGTTCTATGAGACGAGACGTTGTGGCAGAGGCTCATTTCCACACAGTTTTGTTTTGTGTCTGTAATTAAAGATGCATTCCCCCCCCCCCCAAGGCAACAAAGGAGAGAAGATAGTTACCTCTCTGTTTTGGTGTGCTTTGATATAAAAACAGGAAAAATAAAACATGGCAACAAACTAGTGAGCACCAAGTTTAGTTCACTAGTTTGTCAAAAGGCAAATGCACCCACAGCTAGCATGCTACCAATGCTAGCTAGATACTCGTGACCACAGAGCTGCTTCACCTTCACCAATCAGTTAGCAGACTTGTTTTTATGTTAACGTCCAAAATCTGCTGCAAAAATAATGGTTTTGAACGTACTTGGAGCAGATTCTGGACCGGAAACATACGTAAGACATCCACACCTGAGAACACGAAGGGTTAGCTACCCATATAAGTGAATGGACTTAAGGTTGACATTCTTACACTTAGCAACGCTGAAACTGTCTTCAGTTTTGTCAAAGGTGTACAAATTTTTACTACTAACAAAACCTAATGCCTTAGAATAATTCACATACTATATAAACCCTTGTAAAGATTTACATTTAAAGGTCTTGAAAGATAAAAAGGTCAAAGTCTGCACCAACAGAAGCTCCTCTCTGCTCCGGAGACGCCTCGTCACTTTGTGACATCACACGACCTCACAGTGTCACACATTTGCACACTTTACGTCTCGCAGCTAGTTTAGCACAGCTGCTGTCGTTGTTAGCAGTGACAGAGTGTTTCAGACGTGTTTTTTGAGCACTGCCTCATCTAAACTTATACTAGTCGTGACCCATAAAGTTATGAACCTGATAACAAACATGCTATGTCTCCTTTAAGATGTTAAGATCAGCGTTAGCGGCTTTCGGTGAAGGTGTTTCTTGCTTTCATAGCAGAGTGAGCTTTCATAAAACAGACTAAAGCCAAAGGAGTCTAGAAAAAACGCCCCTGCTCGCTATATTTCAGCATTTTCCATCCGTCCTCATTTTTGTTTCAAGTCATGAATGTCTTCTCAAAGTGTGTCAAGGGCCGGATTTAAAAAACGAGAAGCTAAAATGTAAACGAAAGCCCAGATATCCCTGCAACATACAGTAAAGCCGCTACCCGCCGAGAGGGATTTGAGCGCACAGGGGCTTGGATTTATTTTTTATTTTTTTGAAGGTTTCAGACCTGATGGAAACATGTCAGATAACACGAACACATAAGCCTCCGTGATGTTGGCCGGTCATTTGTTAAGGATTATCTGATACCTGCCTGCTGTATGCACTAGATGCACCAAGGTCAAGGAGCGTTTTCTTTCCTTTGTGCCTCAGCTGCTGCTTTTTTCTCTCTCCTCAGACTCTGCAGATGTGGATTCCCTCGGCCAGGACAGCTCTGACGATGAGGAGGAGGAGGAGGAGGAGGAAGAGGGCCGGGTGGCGCGAGTGACGAGTATGGACGAGGCTCTGCGGACAGTGACCGGCGCCGCTGATCGTAGTCAGGAAGCTCTCCTGAAGCAGAACTTCAATACGCTGACAGAGAGCTGCAGCACCGGTAGGAGACGCTCACATGCAACTTTAAAGGAATAGTTTGAAACAAATAATACGCTTCATCCCAAAATATTCATCTATCCCTTTAACTGAAGCAGGAACAGTATTGATTAGGCTTCCAGTTTCAGTTTCTCTTTCTGTTTTCTCTCCGTGTCACCGCCTGTTGTTCATCTCTCCCTTTGCCACCGTCTCTATTTTCATTGAATTCATTTTTTTCCCCTCACGCTCGATGTGTTCTTGATGTCCGTCCGCAGCTGAGCAGAGCCGAGTCCCCAGGCTCAGTATGTCTTCACGCTTCCTGGCCAGAGGACATAATAACAGGTACCGTCGACCACTTCAGAACCAGTCCGGGCTCACAGCTGTAATTACGAACCCCGTGTGGACTCACGCACGGCGCTCTGCTAAACCATCTGTGTCATCTGCTGTCAGAGTAAAAATGACATTGTTAACTGCGTTTTTAGAAACACTCGGACATGTGTCCTGTTTTTCTGTACTGACCATGAATGCAGGGAGACATTTAACTATATAACAACGTATGATTTCGTCAGAATCACTGTTTTTTTCTCATCTGATTAGCCAGTTAAAAACGTTAATTTAAAATACACAACTTTAGCTCTGACTAGTAGCATCTAGTAACTTACTGCGAGATTTTAAATGATTTTAGTGGAGTTAAAGGACAATATTTGACTCCAAAACTGGAGGTAAAAAGTTGCAAAAAAGGAAATACTGAAGTAAAATACCACAAAATTGTACTTAATTACAAAACTTCAGAACAAGAATGCCTTTATCGTCATTGTAAGCTCAGAATACAAAGGTAATAATATCGGCCTTCCAGCACCTCTAAAGCTAACTAATTAGCATTTTATATCTTGTTTGCTAGTTGCTTGCCAGGCTAGTTTGCAGTCTTTGTGCTAAACTGCGGTCTTTATCTTTACATTTAGCGTCCTCGTCTCACTCTCTGCATGAAATCCCATTAACTTACAGTAGAGAATTGTGTTCTGTATGTATTTATAATGCCCTCTCTCTGTGCAGGAGCTTCCCTTTGTTTGCCAAAGTGCACGGCAAGGAACAAGGCAGCCTCTCTCCGAAGCCCCCGGTGTCAAAAGTGCGGCCCATGATGGAGGACAGCACCGACGTCAACACCCCCGCGTCCCCGGACCGGAGCGAGGGGCCAAAGTAAGAAGACGGGGTGTTATTTTAAAATCAGTGCTGCTGTGAACAGAACGTGTTAGTGAGTCATAAATGCAAAACATCCGAAAAGACCAAAAAGGAGCTCTGTTTGCAGACGTAACTGATGATTAAACATTAATAAGACCACGCAGAGAGAATGCTTTATCACACGTACGTAGAACCAGGACTCTCCTGAAGTCACGCACATTAACTCTGTTTTCAACCAGAACAGTTCTGCTGTTACTTACACATTAATAATGGATGTCGGTAAACAAAGTCAGGCAGAAATTGAACTCCCAGCTAAAGTAATTATGCACATGCAAATAGATTCAACCGGTAAAATATACAGCGTGGCCCGAATGTGGCACAGACAGCGAGAGGAAAGAAAACATGGCTGATCTCTCAGCAGGTGCGACGCTCCGGAGAATGACAGCACTCCTACTCACAGACCTCTGAGGAAGAAGACCTCGGGGTCCCACCTGTGGAGGCTGTCCAACCCTCCGTCCAGAGCTCCGCCGCTGACGGACAGAGCGGCGTCTCTGCAGAGGACGTACTCAGCCCAGAACCTGACATCAGATGGTGCGTTTCAGCAACTTCCTGTGGATTTATTTCTACATGTTTGCTGCCATTTCTGCTAATTTAGACCAGATTATAAAGCTAATATACAGAAAAATGACATAACATGTTGGATTTACTTCTATTTTCTCAAAATCAGTCCAGTAACCTCTGCTTGTGCCTTTTTTCTCTCCAGCTCCTCACTCACCTGTGCCCTCTAGTGACCACAGCGAGTCGTGCAGGAGGCCTCAGCAGTTCTTCCTGGATCACGACGCAATCGGGCCGTCCTTCCACTTCTCCTCCCCCTCCCCCGGCTCCCCGCTGTCTCCCCGGTCCCCCTTGCCCTGGGACAGCCCCAAACTCAAGCCCCAGCACTCCTACATGAACCCCACGGCCAGCTCCATGGCCAAGAGCAGCCGCTCCTCCTCGCTGGGGGAGGGCATCCAGATTCGCACCCCGCCGGGCTCCCCCTCCTTCCCCAAGAGCAGGAGGTCCTGCGGGGAGCTTGAGGCGCCCCTGCTCGCGTCGTCTCCCGTCGCCGCCTCATCAGTGTCGCCCCTCTTATCAGGTTCTCACCCGCATCCCACAGCTGCAGTTCCACCCACGGCTTTCGCCCAGAACGTCCCGCCCTCTCGCATCCCGCTCCCCAAGCAGCCTCTCAGCCCTCGTCGCAGCCTCTGCCTGGAGATGAGTCCGAGCACCAGCTGGTCCGCGGGCTTGGCGAGGGCTTGTAGTCCCACCGCAGACCCCGGGTGCGACGTCACACCTGCTCCAGGAAGTCAAGGTAACACAGCCGGTCACATACTGCAGATGAGTAAGAAACTAAAAAGCAGATTTCCTGTGTGTGACGTTGAGTCGATGTTGCTGTCTGCAGCCCGGGTCAGGCAGCCGTCTCTGAGTCCGGATCCGTCTCTGCCAAGTTCACTACCGATTAAGCAGAAGAGAGGCTCGGTGTCAGAGAGGTCGGTTTCTAAACACGCTGCTCTTCTGTTCTGTTGATGTGATTGTTGAAAAGTTTGACCGACACACACGTTCTGACGTTTCTTCCCAGCGCCAAGGAGGCAGGACAGGCGGCTGCAGCCAGAGACTGCCCTCTGGTGCCGGAACAGGCGGACACACCGAGTTCTGACCCACAGCCAGGTCTGTCCGTCTCCACAGCTCCTCCTCTTCCTCACTGCATCTCTTCACACTCCTCTCCCTTCTGTCCATCTGTCTCCTGCTGTCAACACTCGTACATGCGTGACTCCACAGTCGAGAGGACGTTTTGAATTCTGCTCTTTTGGTGAATTTTGAGAAACTGCTCATTGAAGTAAAAAAAAAAGCGAAAGGGAGATGAAATATTATTCTTGAAGTATTTCTGTGATAAAAAACAGCGGCTACATACTCAGGCTGCTCAAAAACTTGAAACAGTTTTTTTTTTTACAGGCTTGAGATTCAACTTGACATTGGGAAAATCTAAAGAGCTTTAAAATTCTCTGAGCACATTCAGATTTCTCTCAAAGGAGAGAGCCGCTCCGTGTCATCGGTGCACATAATGCTCACGATCAAATCCAAAAGACCGCAGAGGACTCTGAACACATTCATGCCTGTTTCTGTTGCACTAGAATAACTTCCCGGTTATTCTCTGATGGATGCTGAAGGGCATCTTGTGCATCTGCAACTCCAAAGTTAACCAATCAGAGGCAACATGACACGTCAGCGATCATTTCCTGAACGTAACCAAGTCAAGACACGGACAGTTTCTTCTACCAGTTACTATTAATTAACATCTATGTAGTTTTGAAACATTTGTTAATTTTAGCTCACTAAATCTTTAGATTTCTTATATTTTATAGTCAATAGTTCATTATTTATGTTATAGTAAGACAATGATGTTGATAAATGTATGAGTATTGTTACTTATTCTATTCTCTGCTATGTTTTATTTAAAAATCAACTTTAATTGTTAACGAAAATATTCAATTGAGGCCTTAAACTTCACTCTGCAAGTCAGCCGGCTGCCTTCATGAGTCGCCTGAATAAATAAAAAAAAAAGTTGCTAAATGTGGATCCAGGAACAACATTTTAACGATAAATACTTGAAAGGTTAAAGGTTACATTCTGTGTCTGTACGAGATGCCGAGCAATGTGACAAAACATCGATATCTGACGTCCTGCAGATGAAACCAGTTATTCTCTTGTCATAAAAAGCCGGCATGAGCTCAAAGTCGCGAGTCGTCTGTCAATCAGATCTTGATCATTAATATAATCTGACATGACGGGAGGAGTTGGTTCTGTCCTCTGAGAAGCAAATGTTACAGCTCTTTACATAAACAGCACGTGTTTTACACAGATGCAGAATGAAATACTGCTTTATTTGACAGCGTACTGTGATACGGAGAGCCTCTGTTAGCTGAAGTGCCGCCGCAGACTGTTTGCACTCGCCGAGTAAATAAAGCGTCTGAGTTAAAACGCTGAGATGACTCTTGAAATAACTTGTTCTTCGTGCCGCTGCGCCTGCTGCTCTGTGGATGATAACCGCCTTTCATTTCATTTCAATTTGGAAAAACACAGAAGCCATAAATGCCGTTAAGTGATCCCCCCCCACAAGTCCACGCTTGTACCTACAGCTGCGTTTTTTGCCGGAGGATACAAACTGTGAAATCATTTCTCTCTCTTTCACAGTTCTCTCTCCCTCCGCGTCCTCCTCGTGTGTTGTTACTTTTCCGCCACCAAGTTTATTCCTGTTTCTTTTCTCGGCGTTCTTCGACCTTTTGCTGCACCTTCACTGTGCGCCGCTCGATAACTGTGTGTTCGTCTGTTACAGTTTCTATGCGTCTGGGTTTTTTTTCCCCTGCATGCTGTGCTGTACTTGAAAGAGTCCTTCTTTCTCTCTCTCGTTCTGCAGATCACTCCATCACCTTGGATACTTGCAGGCAGGCTGCTCGTGATCTGCACACCAGTCTGAGGAAGACCGTCATGCTCTACACGACGGTCAGTGAGAGACAGTAGAGACGCTATGTTGGTTAAACAGAGAGTTAATTATACGTCTATGAATGAGGCGGCCTTTGCAGAAATCTGTACAAATGAACTCGTATTTTCGCACCTTTTCACACTTTTATAAAGCTGAAACAATACGTCTATTAATGGCTTAGATAATATGAGAAAAATTGGCCTGTTGTTTTGTTTTTAAGCTAAAATGCAATGAGAGGATGTTCTCCTTTTCGTTGTCCAATATTACAGCAGACTGAATATTTTGGGTGTTTTTCGACTGTTTGTAGGACATCTTGTGTTTCGTGAAACTTTTTAAGGGCTTAATTAATGCGCTGAATGTTTTTTACACTAAACTATCTGGAACTTGTCCTTAGAAACCGTTTTACATAAGAGCAGGCGCTTTCAAAACTTGGCAGGTGATCGGACGAACCATCTGTCCATCACCGTCAATAACAGAGTGAACTTCAGCCAATCAGATCAACAGCTGGAGTCAGCTGATTAATCAAACTTTGACTTTGCTCTTCTTTCATTTAGATTTAACAGATGCTACGCTAACCCGTTTGAGTGGATTTCAAACAAACAGTCGATTCTCTCGCTGGTCATCACTTCTTAAACCACGACCTTCGCTGCCAGTCGTTCCTTCGAGGACATTGATTGGTCAAAATTACTACAGTTCAGCCCAGAGCCCTTGAGCAAAGACAGTTGTGTCTGTCTGTTTACTCCAGTGGACCATTTTTTAAGACAATGGCGGCTCGTGGAGCCTCTCAATAGTTTGCACAAGTTATTTGTACTAACAGCCCAGCACTGTAAATCAATCAATCAATCAATCAATCAATCAATCAATCAAGCAATCAATCATGTATTAACTACAAACTGCCAAACAAGGTGCTTCCGTCTCTCTGTATTCTTGACTGCGTAAAACATCTACGTCTCCATGAACCATCCGATGATCGTTATTCTGAGCCTCCGTTGTTGCGACTCTCTCTGCTCAAGGATCTGGTTTAGCAGAATCGATGAATCCGCCAATTATTTCTCCGGTTCATCGTTTGGTGACCGTCAGAAGCTCCCAAAGTCAAGGGACGACTTCAGATGTCTTAATTAATCCAACTAAGTGTTCACAACCTCGTTATTCACATTAAAATGAGACAGAGATAGAAAAAAAAATCCTCACGTTTGAGAAGTTGGAACCAGAAAATGTAAATCATAAACCAGTTATTCAGATATCAAAATATACAATAAAGACAAAAACATCGATAGATCTCAATAACTGACAGACAACACTAAGAACAAAATTGTCTGTGTGTCGTTCTAACTCAAACATTCATCAAAACCAGGTGCTACAATCCGGACAGCAGCCCAGTGAAGATCAACAGGAAATGAGGAGCATCCTGTCCGAGACCCTCCTGACAGTGAAGGCCGAGCTGGACTCTCTGCCTCAGCCCGCCTCGCGGTGTGACGGGCTCCAGGTAGACCAGGAGGTCACAGGTGAGGGAGGGAAGGCTCTGGCCCTGCTGGAGCAGTACGCCGAGCTGCTGCTCAAGTCCGTGGAGAGGAGACTCGATACAAAGACCTGAGGAGACGGAATGATGCTCGCTACGCGTCTATACGCACCGACGCTAGCAGGAACTAGAAGCACTGTGAATTGCACACTTGTTATTTGCACAAAGATCCTTCGATTCACGGGCTGAATGCAGATTGTATTCAGAGACGATGATTGAAAAGGATTGTTGAGTTTCATGCACTGAGAAAAGAAAGATTGAAGAGGTTGCCTTATTTTTCAAGCTGCCACAGCTCTTCTTTGTCCGTTTTTTCTACTTTTTAAAAAAGTCTTAATTTTATAAACACGAGTAATGAATCACAGTTGTTACAAAGGGAGACGCCAGAAGGACGAAAAACGATGAGGTTACAGGAAGAGCGCAGGTAGTCAGAACGGTCGAGAGCCCTCAGAAAATCAATTAAAAGACAGAATAAAATATTTCGGTTATTTTTCTACTCGAAAAAAATGTAAACTTTGCTCTTTGGGTGACTGAGGACACATTTTTAGTCCATGAAGTATCCCAAAAAAATAAAAGGGTTGTATAAGTATTTTACAAGGTTTTTAATTCATTTATTGTTTCTTTTCTTTTGGACAATGAAAAATCAATTCCAGACTGAAGTCTTGCACAGATGTTGCTCCTGAGACAAACCCAGTTTTAGCCACTACCTTGAGATGGAATAAGCATGTTGTAAGTGTGAGGTCTGAGGAAGTGAAGCGAAGATGTGAGGATAGAAATGGTTATATTGACGAGGGATCAGGAAGGTGTCAGATGATGGTGCTGGGAAGATGTTTTGTTTGGTGTAACTCATATTTTCGTGCTGATGGCGTCTCCCTGACTGTAGCTGGACCACAGGAGGAGTGTTCATTGCTTCATGTATTATCATATCACGTCTGTTTGTCTCTGTTCCATGTGTACGTTTGTTTTAATTTTATATTTCTCTGATTTTCTTCTCCTGTTTCCGTCGTACAATTTCAAACTGCAGCACTGTTCTTCTCCAAGCTCTCAAATAAACAATGGAAACACTCAACTGGTTGTCTGAGCAATATTTTTATTCAGTTAACAGATTTTCTAATGACGTAGAAACACGTATAATTCTTTTAGTATCAAATTAATAATATATGAAATATTGTACACAATAATACAGAGGTACAAAGCTGTGTGTATATTAAAGTGTTAGCTGTGTGGTAGAGGAAGCATATTATAAAATGAGGTCAGCTCATGTAAATATTAATATTACATCACATTATAACACTAATTTGTTTGATCTTTAAGCATCATGATGAATAAATTGGAAGGTTTTAGTCCCTGCAGGTGTAGCCTTTATATGGAGTGTGTGTGTGTGTGTGTGTGTGTGTGTGTCTTTGTTTTTATTTCCTCTCATATGCATAAAAACAGTCACATACGTGTCGCGTGTTGATTCATGTGCTGTGTGAGTAACAGAGTGCCTCCTATGGGAGAATCTCCAGGTTGACGTAGGTGAGGACGACATCGTGCAGGATGTTGATTCTGTCGATCTGGTTGAGCTCTCTGACGCGGTGCCGGAACTCAAACAGCGGGATGTTGTTCACGGCGACCCTGAACGCCTCCCGAGTGCACAGGATCTTCATCTGAGAACAGAGAACGTCGTGCACATTTAGAAAGAAATGTAATCATCGTTTCACTGAGGAAAAGTCACTTTGCAGGGCCAAAAAGAGAGAAAAGACGTCCTACTAAGTGTAATAAAGATGATTTAACGTCCCATTTAATTAAACTTTACTGGCTGGAAAATAACAGTAACACTGAAGGGAAAGTCTGAATCTAGTTGTTTTTGCTGCCAGTAAACACGGACACAGGATGTGTGACAGAATTAGCTCTCCGAGTTAGTAACCTCCTGGCAAAGCCTGTGAAGCGTAATGGTTATTGATGTTATTGAGCAACATGAGACCCCCACTGACCTCCAGGAGCCTTCCTGCAGTACAGCAGCTCCCTTATCTAGGACCCGCCTGCACAAACGACTTTCCAACCCTGTCCATCTTTTCCAAACGTTAGCCTGACGTTAACCATGGGAAAAGTGACCTGGAGTCAGTTAAAGGCACCGTGTGTAGCATTATGACATTTGTGATGGTGAAGTTCTTACCACAAACAAACGAGAGCAGAGTTAAAGGTGCTACATGGAAGAAATAGCCAGGATACAGATAGCAGGTTAGCTGCTAACTGCTGCTCATTTTACACTTTGCTGTAGCTATCTCTGGCTGTAGGGACTAGCATCTATTAGCAAGTAGCTCAGCTAGCCATGGAGCTAACTCCGTGTAGAGCATGCGTAGACATCTGTGAATTTAGGTTTTATTCTAACCAATTGTGGAGAGACTAACCAACACTGTTTTGGTGAGTTTATTTCATTTAAAGTGTTTTACGATGAGTTAATGAGGAAGTTAGTCGAGTGTTAGTTCGGTAAAAGACGGGAAGCTTGAATTCAGACGGTGCGTGGTTGTATTTTTCTGTTTAGAAAGGAAAGTAGGTGTAAAACAATGTTGACATTTTGTGAGTTTATTTAGTCAGAGACTATCAGACTACTGCCTCCTGTGGTACAAAGCGGTATTACGAGACAGGCCAGGCCTAAACTAGCTGGCTAGCATGCTAACTTCAAACATATCTGCATCAACACAGTTGTTACTTCAGATTCTGCTAATAATAATGTTGTTTTATGGTTTAAACTACAATATGTTACAAATTGCTCCTTTAAAATAATTAGTAGCTTTCAGTCTGTGTCATTTATTTGTGCTGTAAGGTGGATTAGTAGCAGGCAGCAGACACCGACATTTACACGCTAACATGCTACATGTAGCATCTTTAAGCACTGCGTTTTACAATCTACCGCCCCGTCTGATTCCTCTTTCTTGCTCACCTCAAATGGGCTCCCCTGGGCGAAGGGGAAGGGTCCCTTCAGGTCCCGCTCCTCTGAGCCCCAGCGCTCTCCCACCTTGTGGTTACGGACCACCACCTGTTTGCCGCCCTCGCTGAAGCGGGGGTTGATGTGGAAGGCGATGTCGTTGCCTCTCAGAAAGTTCACCGTGAACCTGCAGAGGATAAACGCTGGTTAGACTCGTCTGTCCTCAAACAACTGGTGAGATTTGTATGTTTTATATGAATTTTAAACAGAAGAGACAGTATAAAAATGAGCTTATATATGTTCATAAACTGATCTAAATACATATAACCAAGCTCACATTTTAGCATTAGGTTTGACGTGGCCCAGGATGGTCATCATCATCTTGTCGTAGACGCCGCGGGCCAGGTTCAAGTTGTACGGCACGCTCTAAACAGCAAGAAAGTAACATAAAGACAGTCTGACGTTTATCCATCAGTACTTTTACATACGCATCTCTTTAAAGGAGAAGTTCACCCCAAAAACTAAAAATGCAGTCATTATCTACTCAACCTTGTAATGATTATAACTGTGGATGAAGTTTTGCGGTGCATAAAACATTTCTGGAGCTTGACTGCATGTCAAGGGTGCAAATTTTGTTAGATCGATTTGGGATCTCAGGACTTCTGGAGACTTGGATTTTGCCGGGAAAAGTCGTATAGAGCCGATTTATTGTTTTGAGTAACAATGTTTGTCCCCCATCTACTAATGTTTTAACATTGTTTTGCTGTGAACCTCCAGAAATGCCTTGTGGACTAAACAAACTTTCCTGTATGTAGTAAAGATCATCAGAATTCAGATTCTTTGACTCACAAGAGGTCCAGATGTGGGTGGAGGCCAGTGTGGAGGCACGTAAGCCGGATGCTGTCCAGGCCATCCTGACTGTCCCGGGTTGTAAGGCCAGCCGGGGTGTGCAGTCCACCCTGGTACATTTGGATGGGTGCCCGCAGAAGGACCAGGTGCTGGGACTGGGTGAGGAGTTATAGTTGGAGCTGGAGCTGGAGCTGGAACCGGAACGTGAACAGGGACTTGAGATTGAACTGGAGCCGGTGGCTGGGGAGGCTGGCACTGGGGACCTGGCCAGTAAGGGTTGCAGGGCTGCACCGGAACCGGAGCTGGAACTTGGGCCGGAGCTGGAGCCGGGATTATGGTCGGGGCAGGCGCAGGAGTTGGTGTTAAGATCTGAGCCGGGGCTGGATAGGCAATCGGTGCAGGGAAAGAGGACGGGGCTGGTTGTGACCCAGGAGGCCAGCAGGGTGAGTTTGGCTGGCCGGTCCAGCAAGGTGCAGGCTGGGTGGGCTGAGCGGGCTGACCGGGCCACGCAGGGAACCCAGCTCCAGACGGAGGCAAGGTGGGCCAAATACTGTTAGCCTGTGGGGCAGAGCCAGAGGACGGGCAGCTGCCACACAGAGCGTCAGAACACTGAGAAGGAGGAGGAGAAGATGGGGGAGATGGAGAGGCAGACGGGTCAGGGGCCAGAACCGAGAAATGGGGAAGAGAGAGGGTGGAGAGGATGGAGGACACCAACTTGCAGTTGCAAACACGGCCGTGTGACGTAAGCAAAGAGTTAAGCGTTCACATTTAGATGGAATATGTGGGAAAAAATTGTTGAAACTTGATTCTTACCAGCGTGGCGTTCTGACAGTTCGGTGCGGTACTTACATCCATGCTGCCTGCCAGAACAAGATCACGGTTATTCAGTTTACAGCTCGCAAAAAACAAACACAAGTCTCAGAGGAGAAACTTTAGACGGAACAAAAAGCAAAAGAAGATCTCAGTCTGTAATCACAAATGACACAACATGGAAGATACTCAGCCAACCAAACCTAAACTTAAAAAGCGTCTTTTTAACTCAGGTATTGAAACATGTTTATCTCTTTATAAAATATACAGAACATGGACTTCATGCTGAGCTCTGATGAGCTGCAGAGAGAAGAACTAGTTCTCTGGCTGACCACCAGAGGACTCCACAGCTCGCCAGGATGTCAGAGAGATCAGCCAGCGTTTGCACAGGACGACCGTCCGTCTCCACGCAGATATGCATCGTCAGCTTATTGGATGCTATGGAATGTACTAATTGAATGATGATGACCACAGGACGCGTTGTGAGGAACACAACGGCGTATTGATTCTGGGTCATTTCACCTGGAGAGGAATGTGCAGTGACAACGATCTTCTGGAGTCAATAGTCGTCCGTGTGACTGCAAATTCAATTAAATGTGACGGGAGTATTAAACCACCTGGTGTCACTATTTCATACCTCTGATCGATGCTCGTTAATAGCAGAGGTGAAATATGTTCCCAGGTCTTTTCAGTCAGTAGAAGCAGCAGCAACACAATGTAGAAATGTGTTTAAATTCTTACATGAGAAAAACTAGGAGGAAAAATGGATATAACGTATAATTTAGTTTAGTTTATTTTGGTTTTTTTGGTCATTTCCCAACTTATAAAAATGCAAATACACTGTTAGATAGACAATAAATTAACTTAATGCTTTCTAGCTTCAGAAAAACAAGTCAAACAAACAGACAAACAAAAGGTGTAGGTTGAAGTGCTTCTGCAGAAAGAAATATGAAAGAATAATGTGCATTTTTCTTTTGAATTATAATATAGATACATTAATGTGTTACAGCCAGTAAAGATGGTCTAACTATTATATACTTCCTTTACTTAAGGATCAATAGTTTTATATTAATCTATAATATTAAATCATTATTTATTTGTTGATTATATTTTTGAATAAGTGAACTAATCTGCAAAGTAACTTTATCTCTAAAGTTTGTTGTAAATTAAAATGTTTGTAGTACTTTTTGGCCACTTGTTATTACTGTTTTTTGGAAAATGTTGGTATAACATAACTCATTTTTTCTTATTTATTTGACTTACAAAATATAATTAACAATTGAAAAGTATATTAATGCAAAAGATTCAGTCACGTTACAATATTGAATATTAATCACTGTAGATTAGGGCCTTTCAGTAGCTTTGTTAGCATAACCAAATAATCAGCATTCAAACTGATAAGCTACCAAGATAAACATGAACATAAGATTAATTATTTTCTTATATCTCCATAAAATTGTAATGATGCGAACACCTGAAACTCTACAGCAGGAGACAAGCACATAACTGCATTATTTTCTTGAAACTACCACCTCTGGAGGCAAAGATATAAAAGACAATAAAAATATAAAACCTTGTGTAAAGAACCACCGCTGAGAATAAGATGTAAAAGTTACCTTCTCTGGTGTTTAACCCTCAGGACAGGATCAGGGCTGCAGGGCTGCGGTGTCGTTAAAGCCAAGCACATCCAGAAACTCTCTTTTATAGCTCAGAAACCCTCCGAGCACGAGGCCACTCCTCACCTCATCACTCCACCGACGGTCAGGAGAACACATGCTCACATGTTCAGGAAGAAGGTGTAAATAAGAAAAACAAATACAGAAACTAAAGCAGGGAATCATTTCTCCTTGTTGGTGTTGATGTGTTCAAAAACATAAAACACAGACTGAATATTAAGAAACACACTTATATATGACAGAAGAATGGTTATACTACATGACCGCCACAATGTTACCTGTTCAAATCAAGCCAGCGACCGTTGTTGTTGTTGTTGTTGTTGTTGTTATAATAAAATAAAAAAATAAAACTGAACCTAAGAACCAACACAATAATACAAAATATTAACTATATATTTTTAAAAATAAAGACAGAGAGAAAAGGCAGATGTGACACAGCAATTTTTTGTTTTACATGTCCACACAAAATGTCCATTTTCAGCTGTATCTGTATTTAAACACTTCATTCATGTTTGCTACTTTGTCGTTTTGTCGCCAATTAAAAGTCGGAGTTCAATCACTACATGTTTTATAGTGTTACATTACTAAATATTCAGCTAAATTCTATATTTTTATGTTATCTCTTCCCTTGACTAAAGTGACAGAAATTGTAAGAGAGAGTGAGAGTTAGACGTTATAAAACCACTGACATGCTTTTAAAATGTTATATTCTTCCCTTTCTTTATTTAAACGGTATCCACTGACAACAACACTGACATGTTGTTGTCCACTTCACTGTTATGCAGTCATGGGACTGTGTAACGCTCATTCCATATCTGTCTCGGGCCTCGCAGAGTAACACAATTACAGCAGATAGACAAAGAAAGTCAGGACTCAGTGCTCTGGGGTTTTTTTTTCTCTGTGTGATCCAATGACTCAGGCACTGACGGCCCAAGAGTCAGACATTACTGCCTGGTTCAGCCTCAGGTTAAGACTCTGCGCTGTGTTTGCTTGTCAATGGAGGCGTTCTTCAGATTTAATATCTCCCCTCCCGGGCATCTGTTAAAAATAATTCACAGTGGCAGAGATTAATGTCCGACCTCTTCTCGTGCTATCTCTCGGTGGTGTTATCGATAACATTAAACGAGGAGAGAGATGTCGCGTTCGAACTCAGCCGAATAAATCGACACGTGTAACCGTCACAATCGGGTCTCCGGGGCGACAGCTTCATCACAAATGTGGATTCACACAGTCGCACTGCTTGTCCCCCGTACTGTTATTAGATTAGGAATCATCTGAGCCAGAAAACTGCGAGAAGCTCAGAGAATGCTACGACTTAATCCTCCAAGAATTCAGCTCCTGACATTTATCCAGCTGGGTCTTTAATTTCTAAACTCGAACAGCCATCAAAACCATCTTATAGAGTATCATGTACACAGATTGACCTTTTCCTTACATGTGAGTGGTTACTTTGGGTTCAGATAACCATTTACATTCACGCAGAAGATTTAAATGCAACACACACAAGGCAGTTAATAGAAAAAGTACATTTTCCTTCTGACAAAGTGTTATTTTTCTCTGTCAGCTGCTTTTCTCAGGGTTAGCAGGTTATTGCATCATAAACATTTACAGTGCACAGCTTCCAAGAATAAGTGAAAAAAATAAAAAAAATAATCATATATATTATTTGTAGTCATCAAAACACCTACACATCCGGCTTATTGGGTGATGCAGCACACAGTTAGCAGGGAATCTTTTTCTCCTTGTTGGCGTTGATGTGTTCAAAAACATAAAACACACACTGAATATTAAGAAACACACTTATATATGACAGAAGAAAGGTTGTACTGCATGACCGCCACAATGTCACCGGTTCAATTCAAGCCAGCGACCGTTGTTGTTGTTGTTGTTGTTGTTGTTGTTGTAGTCGACCTCTCTTTAAATCAACTGAACCTAAGAACCTTATAGAGAAAAAAGCAACACAATAATACAAAATATTAAACATATATTTTTAAAATAAAGGCGGAGAGAAAAGGCAGATGTACCACAGCAATTTTCTATGTTTTTCTAAAAGTAATTCGTCGTAACTATATATTCAAAAAATGTCCATTTTCAGTTGTATCTGCATTTAAACAACTCGGTCACTTTCGCTGCCATTGTTTTATGGTTGTGTGTCGTAAATGCAACCATAGGATTGTTGTTTTGTTGGCAATTAAAGGTCGTGGAGGGTCATGGTTTGAATTTATATCCCACATTTTCCTTTTTCCGTCCAGTTTTTTAGGTGGCAGAAATGGATAATAACATTCAGAAGGATGTTGTCAGTAGTGTATAATCACCTGAAACTAACAATTGTTGTGTTTTTGTTACCTTAAACAAAGTTTTATGTCTAACAAAGGGAGTCGGTCCTCTTCCACAGAGTCCACCATGTTGCACCACCATGTTTCTACAGTAGCCCAGAACAGACAAACCATTTGAAACAGGTCCTTTAACTTCCTCCCTGCAAATTCGGACAGGCCTGTAATATATGTGACAGGTCTCCTCGTTAGAGAGGACTTTCTGTATTTACCCGCTAGGACTGGAGCTGTGAATAAAAATAAATCAATAAAAACATTTTCTATCCACAACATGTCACATGTGGCAACTATTCTGAGTTGTTCGTTCATGTACAACACTTGTTGCGAGCTGTACGTGTTTAATAGACTCAATATTGAGTCATTGGAAGTTTCTCACAAGTGTCTTTGGGTTTCTCCTGGGGATCTTTAAAGGAATATCGTATCGTATCTTGTCCTGTATAAACTTGTCTTAACTTGTCTTTTCTTATCTTTTCTTGTCTTATCTTATGGTATTGCATCGTATCGTATCGTATCATAACGTAATGTATCATATCATGTTGTGTATTGTCTTAACTTGTCTTTTCTTGTCTTATTTCATCGTATGGTATCATAATGTAATGTATCATATATCGTATCTTGTCTTGTCTTATCTTATGTTATAGTATCGTAACTCAACATATCATAACTCAACATATCATATCATATCTTGTCTTGTCTAACTTGTCTTTTCATTTCTTTTGTCTTGTCTTATGGTATAGTATTGTATCGTAACGTCACGTATCATATCGTATTTGTTTTTTCTTTCTTATTGTATCATGTTGTATCGAAACGTATCATATTATATGTTGTTCTGTCTTAACTTGTCTTTTTGTAACGTAACATAATGTTACGTAACGTATCATATCGTATCTTGTCCTGTGTTAACTTGTCCTTTGTCTTATCTTATGATATAGTGTTGCATCGTAACGTAACGCAACGTATCATATCATATCGTATCTTGTCCTGTCTGATCTTGCCTCAACTTTTCTTTTCTCGTCTTATCTCAAATGTTGTGACTCTGATCTGTTGTCTTCTGTCCATGACCCTGTGTGTTGAGGTCTGACTCATCATCATCATCATCATCATCAGTTATATAAACCTCACTGGAGTATCTGCCATTATTTCTACATACAGCACACTAAATGTCTAATACTGTATAATAATGTGTCACATGTTCACGTACAACACACGGACACATGTGCACACACACACACACACACACACACACACACACACACACACACACACACACACTTATCCTCATTAATTCTTCATGAGTGTATGAGAGCACCCTGTAGTCTGTCCTCAGGAGGCCAGCTGTGACTCACACATTAGGCAAGAGCGAAGGGTGCGGCCATGTTGGACGATTTTGTGTGTGTGTTTGTGTTTGTGCATTTTTGTGTGACACCACTCAAATCTGTTGAATGGAGCATCTGGGCTGATTAGATCCTAATGTCTCATCATCTCCTATAAGCCGTTACAAGGCAAATTGTCCCGTCCTTTCATTGTTGTTTTAAATTGATTTTTAATTGTTTTCGGAATTAAATGATAAACAGATGATTGTTTGTCGTTCGCCCACGCACACCGGGGACCGTCCTGGATTACAGCAAACAGTGAAATGTGTGGAAAATTGTAACAGCAGTGATTATATAGTTGTCAGTATGTGCCAGTAAATCAAATAAGGGTGATGCTTCACGGTGAAACTTAAAGCTGCACTAATCAATATTTTTACAATTAACAATGGATGGAATGACTGTGTATAATGTGAATGGGGGCGCATGTATGACCTCTGCAGTTGCCTTGAGCTCGTCAGAGCATTTTACTAGGGCTCGAGCACTATCAGCGCGAGAACAACGTTACAAACCTCTCGGCGAGCTGCTGTTAGCTTCATTAGTGAAGATAAGATGGCTTGTTAGCGAACTAATCACTTCCAAGGAACGACTCTTTAACGTGAACGAACTGACCTGGTTCCACGTTTCACTCTCTCGTTCGTTATCAGACGAGTCGCTGTTCACTGTTTAGTGATCAGAGTGGTGAGGACTGAGAGCCGGCCAATCGTATGCTGAGTTTAGAACACTGTCGTCAATTTTAGCCAATGAGAAACAGTTTCCACGAAAAAACCCCCCATTAAATTTCATTCGTAGCTCATCGTTCTTGTCCAGTCAGTCAGTCACCATTGGTTTAGCTTCAATACATGTCAATTTAATGTCAAGGTGAATATACACATTATCCACTGTTTTGTTGTATAAAAGTACACATAATCATGAAGTTGCAGCTATGTATTTGCCTCGAACTACAGTGTTATGTTGACTATTAGCACGATCGGGAACTGAATCTTGAGATCAAACGATGAAATCCACCTCTTATGAGAGATGGAGAGGCAACACGTGGGACCAGTTTCTAAATCAATTATTCACAAAACAGGAATAGATCCTCTGAGAAGTGCTGGTCTGTTCTGATCAGAGTGAGGATCACACAGCGAGATTTGAACTTTACTCACGATTCGCACGCACTGAGTTGTTGGCGGGTTTTTTGTTTTCATGGGCGATACAGCACCTTTTGACCACCTGCTGCTGTCATCGCATCTGTGGACAGGACTTAAAGCTCGGGTCTGTAATGTTGTTCAGAAACACATTTTGTTATACTGCGTGAAATGATCCTGCTATCCTCAGAGTAGTCAATAAGGAACGAAAATAATCGGACCTCTGTGGCAGCTGCAGGACTGAGAAAAAGCTGACCAATCCGTGCTGTCCGGCCAGAATAGCACGGATTGGTCAGATGCCTTCATGTCTCGTTCTGTCCCGCCCTCCTCTGCGCATGCGCAAATTACGTTTCACTGATGCCGGAAATATTCGGCACACTCCTCTGCAGAAATACGGAGCTGCAGGAGAAGACGTTCATTTGGTCACAATGTTCAGAGAAAATGCAGCCAGTGTTACTTGTATCAGCTCACCCGCTAAAAAGGCAAGGAAAAGAAATCCTGAGGCCGAAAAGGCTGCAACAAAAAAGGCTCTGGATAAAGAAAGAAGTCCGACCGAGTCGCGTTTGAGCGGTGGAGACACCTGGGGCATGTGAAGGGCTTGAAAAGTGATGCAGAGGTCGCTCTCTTTCTGTTGGACAGGTAATTATTTGTTTTGTTTCAGGGGGATTTGTTATTTTCATGAAATATGTGAGGTTTGCCAACTTGGCTATGTTAGCAGCTCGTATTAGCCCAATGCTAACGTTAGCTTCTCTCTGTGTTGTTTTTAGCCATGAGAATGGCTAATGAGTCGGCCCAATTTCCACTGGATAGGGGGTCCGCTGCGTTGCGGCTCCGATCCGGTTTTACTCCGCCTTCCGGCAACCCCCAACGGTGGCGGTTTGAGTCCACAACGGTGCAGTACGGTAGACAGCTGGCTTCACGACGTTTGTGTCAACACGGAGTATTTTATTTTGAAAAGTAACCGGATGTAGTTTGTTGTTTCGGCGCTTGACTTCCTGTCTGCTCCGTGCTTAATTCAGCTAAATTGCTGCGTCTTGCTCCGACATCTCCTTCTCCTGCTGAGTGACTATTACCTGAGATATCACCTTATAAATGTCGAGTTAGGTGCGCAGTTTAGCTCAGTTCGTTGCTACTTATAAAGACTTTGTCCTGGCTGCAGTGGACCTGGGTTCAAGTCCCGCTCTGCTTTCAGTCACATCTCAAGCTGTCTTTGTCACTAAAGCCATATAGAGCCCCCCCCCAAAAAGAATAATGTAATATCAATTATTGAGTGTTAAAAAGAGAAATCCCTCTGCACAAAACCTTTGACTGTAATATTGTCAACAAATTAAATGAAGATTTTGAACCTGGATTTATCCAAAGTTCAGATTTATGCTCTGTACACATGTGTATTTTTAATTAGAAATGTTCTCGTTTGCATATTTAAACATAACACTAAACAATAAATTGTGACGTGGAAAAAATACTGTCTCAATTTAAAGTTGGGGGGGAAGGAAGAGTCAGAAGAATGTAAGATGGAGAGACGCCGGAATTATATATAATTGATTTCAAAATAAAAGCACAGTACAAGCAGATGACACTTGGGGACACCTGAGTGACATTAAGCTTTAGGGTCTTAACCCTCCATGATTTAATACAGCTATGGAATGTAACTATGCACATTTACTAAACTACTTCTACTTTACTCTGCCAAGATTTTCCATTTCTAATTTCCTAATAAAACGTTTGGCGGCCTAAACATGCCCCAAAACTCACCAAACTCTGCACCTTTAAACCTTTACTAAGCATTAAATATACATCTTATTATGCATTAACTAAAAGTTATCTATGTGTTTCGCAGCTGCTAAATCAAAAGCCTCGCCTCTCATGAGACCGGCACACTTGCCACTGGCCTCTGAATCTCTTCATCGACTCACTGTATCGACAAAATCACTTGTTTATGGATCGGGCTGGAAGTAGAAGTCAGGCTGTGTGCTGCCCCGTGATGTTCTCCAGCACAGTCAGCGGGCTTCAGACAAGCATAAAATGAAGAGGTTGCTGCGAGGATGGTTGGGAATTGTTTTGCTCGGGCTGCATATTGTCTGAGATCTCTCGCCAAGAAAACAATCCAGAACATTTGGTCCGTGGTTAGTCTCCAGGTTTGGCCCGTCGGCCTGTCAAGAGAGTTGGAAACTGTTGTACACACTCGACCCAATCTGTTCTTATTGAATAATGTGATCTTAAATAATACAGTGAGTTGCAATAGAAACATCATGAATGTGTGACAAATACAGCTCAATCCAAATCAGAGAGTGAATTATACAGTGCTTCACTCGAGTGGATGTTCACCATGTGGTCATGACGGGAGAGGGGTGATGATGATGATGATGATGATGATGATGATGATGTCACTTTCTAGATATCCTTTTGTGAGCTTCAGCCAATGAGGGATTGGAGGGGGAAAGGAGGCGACCGTGAGGCGTGCTGCTGTTAGGCAGAAGAGAGCGTCCTGGCAGGAAGCAGGGTTTTCCAAAGTGACAGCGGTGGCATTAGCACTCTGATAAGCTCCGGGCCGCATTCCAACACTCGTAAACTTCAATCTACTTACCTCTCTTTCACCCCCTATTCCCCTCCTCAGCACTTCTTTCTAGTTGAAGGTGCAAAAACAAATCTGACTGGAGTGTAAAAAAGAGACATTTCTGTTCCAGGTAAAGCGTCTCTGCTGCGGTTCGAAGACGGCTGCTTTTTTCCAATTACAACCGAGACTAAAGAGCGAGTGAACGAGAGCAGACTGAATCAAAGATAGTGTGTACGAGTGAAGGGAGATGGCTTCAAAGAAAACTGCTACAGTTGCCATGGGGACAGTGGGACGTTTTTATTTCCAGGGACTCGAGTGTGTTTGTGTGTGTGTTTTTAAAACGATCATCGTGTCTGGACCGCCGTGAGATCAGCTTAATGTCACGAGTGAGGGCGTCTCCGCTCAGAGACGTTCTGATTTATGCAGCGGCGCCAGCAGGTAGTACTACCAACCCTCCCAGAGAGATGCACTCTGGTAACCTGTGCACTCCCACAATGCACCACTAGATGGAGGTGTCAAATTCTGACAGGGAGGTTCAGGTATGTAGAAGTCCTGCTTCATTGCAAGGCAGAAGGATGAGTCTGTAATCTGTGTTATCCTCACTAATATCACAACAATACATTGATGAAGCGCTGCAACACCATTAAAGGGATATTCCACAGTTTCTTTGGCGCATACAAAAATCAGGTGGGTTTGAAAAATGTTCTTCATGTGGTCAGATTTGCAAGTGGATCTCAAAATTCAAATATGTCGTCCATCCAAATATGTCTACTTGCACTGCTTCCTTGTCAGGCTATCAGCCTTAATGACACCTTTCCAGATGGCGACTCAAAGATAGGCCTGTATCTGGGAAGACGTATCACTTCTTAGCTCTTTAGACTGAATCTTATAGCGGTAAAGACATTCACAGTATACACAGCATATCTAAAATACACCACCAGGCTTCCCCACCTTCATGAGAAAAGATAGATGTGGCCGTCCATAAAGCCCATAATAAGCACAGCCTGTAATAGGCCTGAGCTCGGAGGGGTGTTCCCTACGCTTCACCGTCCCCGGCACTTATTTCCCAAAGGGGGGATTTATGGGGTGGCGGGGAGAGGCGGCGTGGGAGACGGAGCGGTGAGGAAAGTGTCATCACAAGTGGAGGAGAAATCACTGGAGCGAGGAAAGACAGAGTGGCGAGGAGGAGTGTATACTGACACACATGTTGCTCATATGTGGAGTCTGTGACGTCTCAACGTGTTTGACCAGCTGTTCAGAGGAGGGAAGGCGTCCTTGCAAGCGATCAGGGAGGCTGTTGAAAGGGAAGGACGTGTGGCGGCACTTCCATCATTGAGCCCTGTGTTTAAAAACAACACAAAGAAGAACTAGACCTTGGTGTAATAATGGATGCTCGGCTCTCTCCCTCCTCCTCTCTCGCTCTCTCTCCCTCAGTTCACCAGACAGTCAGACGTGAGGACTTCCCCCGTCACAGCGGGAGGAATTGACTCGTGCCCTTTGCACATTCGCTTTACTGTAGTCTGGGGGGAAGAGCCCTGCGCTTCAGACGGCCCGTCAGAAACAGAGATGGGAGATCAATGAGGGGCTGCGACACTGTCGGAGCTGGCGGAGGCTGTCACACTGTGTGTCTCCCCACAGCTCCGGGGCTGCAGTCTGCGTCGGGCCTCACTTTAGAGAAACCCCTCACATGTACACTCTCGCCTAACATACTCCTCAGAAGCAGAACAATGACAGCTTGATACTGTGATGCACTTAAAAGGGTGCGAGGCTCCATCTTTGTTTTTGTTTTGAAGTAACAGATCAGGATCAGACCTCAGCAGTGAAAGACACAGAAATCTTTCAAATGCTATTAGGATTTATTACCTCATCTTAAAATAACCACAAAGCAAATCTGAGGTTAGATAGAGTATTCCAGTTTAAAATGGTTGGGTTCATAGACACCCCACTTCTTATCAGGTCAGTATCACCATGCAAATTTTGATGTCCATTCCCCTGGAGTTCCCTGAATGATGTCTGGGGACCAGGTTCTTCATTTGCCTCAGCTTCTTGCAGTTTGGATGTTGCACTTTCGATTAATTGAGCAAACCTGACCGAGAGTTTGTATTTTCAGAGCAATGATGCTTTGGAGCATTTGGTGTCTGTTTACAGGATAACAGGCTGTCAGACAAATGGGCTTTCTTTTCTGACTGTCGGGGGTTCGGAATAATGGGCAGTTATCAATTTATCTATTACTATTAGCTATTTAGCTATTTCAACCATATATCATAGTTTCAGCTTTTAATTGCAATGACTTATCCTTTACATTTCACTACTTACCAAATATTTGTTTTATCTTGAGCTGTTTTAGCCATTTTTACAATAGCCAAGGCTGCTTTTAGTAATTATTCATCCATTAATACTTTTAGCTAATTACTCTGCTGCACAGGTGCCTTGGCTACTTCTAGCTCAACCAGAGGCCAAGTTATGCAATATCATACTTTTTGACGATCTCTTTCAACTGTTTATCCTTCGCTTTTGGCTAATTGGCAGTCTTTAAAAAAAAAAAATTTAGTTAATTTATAGCCCACATCATCCTATTTATAGCCATTAATTTCGACTATCCGTCTATTACTTTTAGCTAACCATTTCAACTATTTATTAGGTTTACTAGCTATTTCAACTATAGGTTTATATTATACTTTTTAGCTGTGTATTCCAACCATTTATACATTACTTTTAGTTAATGAAACTGACATTTTCTTCTTAGCAATTTCTTTCAACCATTCTTTTAGCTAACTATTTCAACCACCATTACTTTGGGATAATTAGCAATCTTTTTCAATAATTTAGTTCATTTATTGCCCACATCAGCCTATTTTTAACCATTTATTTCAATCATTTACCCATTACTTTTAGCTATTTAACCATTTACCTATTCGTACTAATCATTTTAACCATGTATAAGCTACATTAGCTACTTTTAGCTAACTATTTCAACCATTTATCCATTACTTTTGGCTAATTAGCAATCTTTTTCAATAAGATAGTTCATTAATAGCCCACATCAGCCTATTTTTATCCATTTATTTCAATAATTTATCCATTACTTTTAGCTATTTTAACCATTTATCTATTACTACTAACTATTTTCAACCATGTATAGGCTACATTAGCTACTTTTAGCAAACTATTTCAACCATTAATCTATTAGGTGTGCTAACTATTCCAACTATAGATCTACATCACACTATTTAGCTGTCTATTCAACCATTTATCAATGACTTTTAACAACGTAATTAAACCATTTGCCAGTTATTAAAGATAACTATTTCACCCCTCAACCACTTACACTTAGATACCCACTTCAACCGTTTAGGTAACTAACGGTTACTTTAATGTCAGTTAAGCTAGGTGTTCAGATTTCTCTGCTTGCATGCTAACTAGCTTACACCTGATAGTGTGTAGTAATCTCACTGTATTTATATTTCTGTGGCAGCTCTGTGATATCCAGTGGAAGAAAACATCCCTGACAGGATATAAGATGTATTATCATCGTGTGTGTGGATGTGTGTGTGGATGTGACTGAGGTGGAGGGACACAGGTGCTTCTACATATCCGCGGAGCTCTCCGCCCTCTCCGCCACCACGAACTGCGCTCATTCGCTCTCCTCCTTCAACAGCCCGGATGTAGCGCACACAGGACGGACCGCACAGTCCTCCTCTCACCGATAATAACATGGCGCTGGCAGACACATAACGGTGCCCACCATAATAATAATACCCACTACAACAGACCAAAACAAAGCCGCGGGACATGTGAGCTCTTCGACCCCGGGACAAGCAGGTACGTGCGGGGCTTTTCTCATCGACTAAACGCGTTAGACGATGCGGTTCGGCGGTGAATGTGTGTCCGCCGCCGCTGCTGCTGCTGCTGCTTCTTGCGGGGGGCAGAGACGCCGCTCAGTGAAGCTAAAATGCTCGTCTGAGGTTTTTTTGTTTGTTTATTTGTGTCTCGGTGTGTGTGTGTGTGTGTGCTTGCAATGAATATCCATGCAGGGATAAATCAGTGGTCCTGTGTTGTCATGGCTGTCAGGCTCCCCGCGCGTCGACCGCTGTCCTTGGTGTTGAACCGGGGTGGGCATCGCACCTATGTGTGTGTGTGTGTGTGAAGGCCTGTGTGTGTGTGTGTGTGTGGTTATCATTGAATGCTGTCATTTAATAGTGAATAGAGGAGGAACTGATGTCGATGTTTGGAAAAAAAATCCCCCCCCACCAAAAAAAAAATCAGTGTAATGCACCTACAGGCTTGTGATCCAAC
>CAEMYA010000010.1:11178324-11214819 GCA_903131615.1 Diplodus sargus
GTGTGTGTGTGTGTGTGAGTGATGTTGTCATATATCTTCATCTTCCTCCACTCTCTTTTTATTGTTAGCACTCCTCCTTTTATATTTATGACAATGATGATGACAGTGCAAGACATTAATTTGCACTGCCCCATGTCTGTTCCTGTGTGTGTGTGTGTGTGTGTGTGTGAGAGGCTAATGTAGGCCAGGTAAGGAAAAGGGGGGCAGGAACAGAACAGATGGCTTGTTTTCAAGTTCAGTGTGGCTTTCGGATTAGAACGTGTGGACGAAAATTAAAAGTGGTGGCTGTTAGGCCCCTGTGAGCCGGGGTTCCCTCCTCCCCACCACCTCCTCCTCCTCCTCCTCCTCCTCCTCCTAAGCTCATAATCGCCCGAACAGCAACACTCTATTAATAGGGGTAATAATAACATGTAGCACAGAAACCATGAAGGCTGTCAGGAGGCCGACGTCGTGCCCTAGAACACGCTTCATACATGTGACTGTGGAAGACAAAGCGGAGGCGGTTTGTGCTATTCTGGCATGAAGGAAGCGAGTTGTGACCTCCAGTCGACGGTCGTTCTGATGTAAAGTGCAGCTGGGACTGAAACTATCAGTCCATAAGTTGATCGATGGATGAATTATGATCAGCTTTTTCCACAAATGGTAATTTTTTAAGCAAAAATGCAAAACATCACCTGGATCTTCTTCTTCGCCACGTGTGATGATGGTCAAAATGACTTGTTCGTCTCCTTAACGGCCATTTTTGCTAACAACCGGTTATAGGCAGGTTAATTATATCTTGGGTTGTAATTCAAACGTATGCATTGATTCACCTTATCAATTAAAGCTGCAGTATGTAAGAATTTTAGCTGAATGTGAGGAAATAACAGTGCTAACGTTATGTCAGATATGTTATGTGTTGCAGAGATATCTTTAGAAGACGCATGCTAACGTGCTAACAGGTTATTGTGCTATGATGACCGAATTTCCTCTCGGGGATAAATAAAGCTATCTATCTATCTATCTATCTATCTATCTATCTATCCAGCTATCCAGCTATCCAGCTAGCCCCTACCTGCATCTGTACCTCAGCCAACACTCCTCTGCTAATATGGCCGCTAGCTGCTCTGGTTTTCTGAACTTACGTCTGCTATAGTTAGCAGCAGTTAGCAGTTACTCTGGTGATATTCTGCCACCTATTTGTTTGGAGTATGAA
Organism: Diplodus sargus; assembly: GCA_903131615.1. Classification (NCBI taxonomy): domain Eukaryota; kingdom Metazoa; phylum Chordata; class Actinopteri; order Spariformes; family Sparidae; genus Diplodus; species Diplodus sargus. The sequence continues at coordinate 11,179,520 of CAEMYA010000010.1, forward strand.
GTTCTTACGTATTGCACCTTTAAGGCAGCAGGTGGCAACGTCAGCTGGATGTAAGCCTGCCACCAGCTGACTGTTTCTGACGGCATTCTCCTCCCTACCGCTATCCGCTAACTGCTGTCCACTATGTTTGAACTACCTCTAAGCTAGCTACAAGCTCAGGACGGCAAGCTAGCAGTTGTTAGCTTTTCAAAACAGGATCCACTCAACACTATTCTGCAGGGGCAACGTCGCTTAACCTTTGGTTTAGCGCCGGCCAAGACGATTATGATTGTTTTAAAGAAATATGAGTGTGACTGAGTGTTTCTTTTCTTCCTCGAGAAAGCTAACATGAGAATGCTAACATGTGCAGCCAGACGTTCCTCCAGTGCTGGAACACCGTTGTGTAGATTGCTCTGGCTGTGTGACACTACTCATATAACCTATATCAGTCTATATACAACAATAGACGTTATAAAAGCCTAAAATGTTGTTAAACTCTCTTCTTCAGATAACTACGAAGGTAAAACTGACCGGAATACATGTTACCTTCCACTACACACCTGGTTCTTTGAATTTTCTTTGCAGACTTTCTGTAATAAATTTGCTTCCAACTGAAGCCGAGATAACCTTGATGATATCAGACTTCTAAGCTAGCTTCAAGCTCAAAATGGCAAGCTAGCAGTTATTAGCTTTTCAAAACAGGATCCACTCAACACTATTCTGCAGCGGTATCGTCGCTTTTTCTTTGGTTTAGCGCCGGCTGAGATGATTATGAGTGTTTCTTTTCTTCCTCGGGTACCAGAATGATAACATATGTCAGTTTATATACCACAGATAGACGTTATAAAAGCCTAAAATGTTGTTGATGACTACGAAGGTAAAACTGACTGGAATACGTGTTACTTTCCACTACACACTCGGTTTTGTGAGTTTTCTTTGCAGACTTTCTGTAATAAATTTGCCTCCAACTGAAGCCGAGATAACCTTGATGATATCATCATTTCCTTAACAAAACTCCCCCAGAAACCAAAATAGATGTTATACAACTGTTTTCACAGCCTTGTGTCGTCCTTCTCCCGACCGCCACGCTGATGAAAAAAAAGCGTCGGAGTGCCCCTTTAAATAGCGCTTTAACGGCCAGTGAAGCCAGTCTGCGTCCTCCTCGCCGCCGTCATCTCACATCCAGGTGAGATTAGATAAGAACGTTCTCTTCACCGGCGAGATGACGGCGATTAATTTTGAAATAAGAGGAAAACTTAGAAGCTGAGTCAATGTGTCGGTCTGTGCGCGCCCGCCTGCACGCTGCCTGGTTATCCACTCTGTAATGTATTCAGTGGCAGCGCCGAGCACACAACAGCTTTACATAATGATCAAAGCTTGAGGGATGCCAGAGCATGGCTTCAGCCTGCAGTAATAATAATAATAACCTTTGAAGTTATCACAATCCCACAACCTCGTTCCCTTCACACTCTCTCTCACTCTCTCACAGTCACGGACCCACTCGAAGGTCCTCTCCTGTTTAATGTTTCTGGATACGGGGTGAGTACTTTAAAAAAAAAGAGGAGAGCGATAATGAACACATGACCAACTATTTTAGGCCCTATGGCTCCGCACTAGACCGCTCTCGCTCGTCTATGAGGAGGCAGCCCTCGGTTTGCTCGCACAAATTCACAATTACGTAAGAGTCAGGGGGAGTCGTACGATGAATAATTTGACCAGAAGAAGAACAAATCGAGGACTGCTTGTCTTTGCTGTGCTACTTCCTTAACCTTCAAGACTTGACCTTCCTGTGCCACCTGGCCCAACATCTCAATCGCTCTTCCCCGTGTTTTGAAATGCAAACGGTGTGAATGTGTTATCTGTAATTGAAGCGTCTGATTCATCCCCCCTCTATTTATATAGGAGCCTCTCGAAACGTCTGGCCGGCTCGGCGCTGGTCGATCTCGCTAATCAAGGGAGTGAGGGGAGCAAATGCGAGGAGAAAAAAAAAGGGGAAGATGAAGAGAGAAGGGGAGGAAGAAGCGAGACGTGAGAAGGAAAGCTATGAGAGTGGGACAGGTGGAGGATGAGGACAGAGGGATTGAGCTGTGCAGCCCAGATGTGGTTGGTGGATGAGAGGAGCATGAAAGGGAAATACAGATGGGTAGAATAGTGGGATAAGAATGGGGGATAAATGGGGGAGATGAGGGGAAACAGAAGTGGGAGAATAAGAGGATCAGAAGCCCGGAGAGAGAGAGGAGTCAATCTATCCGTCTGTGTCTCGCTTCCTGCTCATTTAAGCTGCAACCGAGTCGTCCGTCTGAGCGGCAGCCTCATCTTCAGATGTCAGCACTTTTGTCCCAGGTTATTGCATTTTGCTGGGTTTTTTTTTTCGTCCCGGGATTAAAAAAAAAAGAAAGAAAGAAAAAGAGCTTCCCTTGTGTTTTCTGCATGACTTGGCGTGTCGGTAACAAAACGAGGTTGTGTGTGCTTGTAAGAGTTGTGTGTTTCTGTCTGTGTAAGGGAGAGAAAGAGAGATGAAGACAGCGAGAGATCGAGTGTGTGAAGGAGACGTTGTGACAGAGGAGAGACGACTATGAGGCAATTGAGAAAGATATAGGAGGATATAATGTGTGTGTGTGTGTGTGTGGATGGGTCTCATGTTAGCGTCTAGGAAAAGTTGCTGCAGTTACATCATGTCTGTATGATCTGATATGGAAACCTTCCTTGTGAAACGGTGGTGAAACTAGAGTTAAACCTTTAAGGAGACATATTATTCTCATTTTCAGGTTCATTATTTCATTCTGGGTTTATACTAGAATATGTTTACAAGCTTTACGGTTAAAAAAAACACATCAGTTTTCTTAGACTGTCCGGTTGTGCAGCTCTGTATATTCTCCCTCTGTCTGGTTTTAGCTCCTGTCTCTTTCAGGCCCCGCCTCCGAATGACCCAGCCTGCTCTGATTGGTCAGCTCAAACACGCCCGAGCCAGCACTGCTAACAACAACAGAGAAGCTGTGCACATTCATTTCTAACGTGCCAAACCAGCTGTGAGACATAAAGTATGCGGATGTGTGACCAGGTGACTTAGTGATGTCACAAATTGATGGAATTAAAGGTGGGACTGCTGATGATGCGTTTCAGGAGCAGTGTTTTCTGTGGGAGAGAGGAGCTTCTGTTGGTTTGGACATTAAAAAAAATCTTCCTTAAAAAAAGGGGCTCCTTAAAATATCAAATCTGCGAAACATCTGGTGATATCCGACACTCAGCAGCCAAATTAAAACGCTGTTTGTCACGGATCTAAAGTGTTTGAGCTGTGTCATGAGATGTCACACACACACACACACACACACACACACACACACACACACACACACACACACACACACACACACACACACACAAAGAGTTAACCCAGATACTCCGTCAGCATCAGAATTAGCAGGAGGGAGACGGTCCACCGTAACCTACATCCTCTCCAGCTCCCTCAGTCTTACTTGTGTGCGTCTGCGCTCAATGAGGCTGTTCTACTTCTTTCCCGGTTCCCCCTCTTGTCCGAAAAGGCCTGACTGGCTGTGTGTGCTGCTAGTGTGTGTGTGTGTGCGTGCTGTTGGTCATGGGGCGAAGGCATCAGAGGGCGCTGATGAAGAGGCCCAGTGAAGCTTGAATACTCAGCGATGCCCTCGGGCTACTCAGCGCTGCATCTGCCCCTGTTGCTGCCCAACACAGCGCTGGCCCTTACAGCTCTGTCACCCACCCTCCGGCCTGAAGGAGCTACGCTATGTCTTTGTAGGCGCACGCGTGTGTGTGTGTGTGAGTGTGTGTGTGTGTGTGTGTGTGTGTGTACCCTGTATGTTGGGAAGGAGGAGGAGATTCTGCCTGGTTCTCTGTGTGCAATCGAGGCCTAAATCTGTTGCAAACGTGTGTCTTGAAGCATTTCCTGTGTGTGTGTGTGTGTGTGTGTGCATGTAAACTGCTGCAGTAACCAGTTGGAGCCTAATTCCAGTTTAATCACTATTAAAGCGATACCTGTTTAGAATGGGCAGCGTTAGAAAGCCGATTGGTGCGTCTGCGTCTTCCCCCAGAGCGCTTTTTTGAAAACGTTTGCTTCGTCTGCATCGACTCATTTGTTCGACATCCGCTTTGTGACAGAGGCCAGTTCTGACCTTGGCTCGGAGGACATTTAGTTTCCCAAAAAAATCAGTGTTAAAGTATGATATTATGAAATGAGAATGAGATTTAAACAAAAACTAGCTTTTTTTTAAGGCAATGAAGGAATAAAAGCTGACACGAGAACTTCAATCTGGCGCTTACCTTGTTGAATCCCTAACTCAACTTTCATTTTGTCTTTTTTTCATTGAACTCTTGAGTGTAATCCACACACAGTCTGTGGCTTAGAGGAGACGGTTTTACAGCAGCGTTAAAAGTCCAGCTGAACACCAAAAAGTCGCCATAAACACAGCTCATAACCCGAAGCAGCGGCAGCAGTTGCCGCTCTGCGCAGCTAAACGCTGTTGGCAGTCTATCGCACGCTTTGTCTATGAGATCCCACTCTATAATTACTTACTTCTTTTGTTACTCCTGGCAGTCTCCTTCTACCTATCGTGAATACCGCAGGCTTCCAGATGGGCCCCAGACTTGTACAAAAGCATGTCGAAGACGGTGCCGCTGCAGAAGTGTGAAAAAGCCTTTTTATTTTGTGCTAATTTCTACGGCCTGATGCGACACACAGACAGCGACCGTGTAATGAATTGAGAGATAAGTAATGTATTCATCATGACGACTTTGTTAACGGGGTTATTATTCCACAGAGACGATCAGTTCAGCGCCTTTTATGACGTTTTAATGTGTTTGACGTATTCACACAATGTGCTATAGCGTGGACAGGCCTCTCGCTGGGTTAATTACTCTACAGAGCTCTTAAACATCTTAATTGCCGCACATGTGCATATTAGTAACACCAGGCGCTCCGATTTAGGTTCACAACAATAAATAATGTCTCATTTGTTTGGAGTCCCCTCAGGGTGGATTACTTATAGCTGCGGAGGCATGGCAGCCGTGAAGACTCGGCCTTAAACATTTGTGCAAGTGTAGATGCTCTCATCAGATTTCATCCTACTCAGTGATCGCAGGGGAAGTAAGTAAGGAAGGAAGGGAAGGAACAGAGTAATGTATCCTGAAGGGATCCTCGACGTCGCTCGATGCTCTCCATCATACTGCCAACCCGTATAGCTTTCATAACAGTTGTTAGCAGGCCCTGACTGTTTTGTTCTGTGATTTGAGATCAGCCAGGTGGAATTTCATCAAAGCAGACTTGAATAAGGACGTTCATTACGGCTCAGCTTGATTCATTACCAACCCCCAGCTCCCACACCCCCATGGGGAGACTTCAAAGGAAGCTGAGAGGTTGAAGATGCAGGCTTACATCACAGCATCCTCTCCACCATCCACACTGTGTCCTCCATCTGAGAGGTATATATGAGACGGTGTGAAGCAGTCGTCCGAACTTGTGTAAGTGAACCGGCTGCATCCCTCCGTCTGACCTTTAGACCTTCCAAACATATGGTCGTCTCATCTTAATAAAATCGACTGTTTTCTGTCTCTCTCACTGGTGACATCATGTGCAGTTTCCCGTGATGAAGGTGCTGATTAAAACTCTTAGTGATTCTTTAATCAATGGGTCCTCGATTTCAGACAGTGGAAGACAAAGGCAGGCCTCAGATTTCTGGTCAGGAACTTTATTTTTGTTGATTTTGTTTATCGGTTTGCAGAGCTTGCTAGCTAGCAAATCTATTAACAGAAGGTTACAAAAATGCTATCTTTGATTGATTTGCCGTTGTTTTCTCGTTGACCCACTTTAAAACAAGAGTCTAATAAGTCGCACATCCGTTGGCGAAGATACGGAGACTAAGAAAGAGATGCGTTGTGTGGATACAATCAGAGATACTACTGCAACTTTTTCACTTGGCCGAACAGCCAATCGGAGTGATTTCTCTCACCTATTCGCTCTGACACCAATTCGACACGCTGAATCAGCCAAAAAGCCATTGAGAAGAGCTGACTAGTGCCAACACTGCTGGCCATACTGTAACAACAAGGGCCGCAGACACTGACCGATCGCTCCAGCATTGACTGACAGCCGGCTGGTGTGCCTGGTGTGTCAGGGCCCTAATTTGCAAACCATTAACATCCTCTGAACTCAAACTTCCTATTGACTACTTTAACAAATAGTCAATAGGAGTAAAGCCCACTAACGTTAAGGTCTGATTTAAATAAACACCACAGCGTAATCACTCAAAGCCACTGAGCTCAGACGGGACAACTGTATTCCCCTATTGACCAACAAGTGCTCAGAATCTCATTTGCTCCGACCGAACGAGTGAAATTCATTCATTCAGCATCGCAGGAGACAAATAGCGGCCTGCTCCTCAGCTAATTACACAGAGTGGATGACTTTGTGATCGGACGCAGTCGGCTGACAGTGATTTATATGAGCCAAGACAATTTAATCTGTCCAAACATTCGGTTGGTGGCTCTATGAAAATTGACTCCATTCAGTTTCCACAGTCAGTTTTCTGCGCTCAGGATTTCTCAGCGGACGTGTTCACGTGTCAGCCGGTGTAAAAACAGAGATGTTTTACCAGACGACCAGGTTGAATCGGTGTCGGCGCCCGGTGGTTTCTGGGACATGATGTTGTGGCTCGTGGGGGGGGGATCTCCTGTGGAGCTTCCCCCGTCTTCACTCATCATCTCTCCTCGTCTTCCTCTTCTGTGTGGCTTCTTATCCCTCGTCAGTCAGAAGCAGCAATCCGGCCTAAATTTAGCGCCGCTCGGGAAAAACTTTACCATCACACAGATTAGCGTCCGCGATGTGATGCCTCGGTATTGCCTTTAGCCGAGAACCCAACACAACTTCAGGCATAGAAAAAAAAGAAAAAGTCCCTCATTATCCTCTCATGTCATGTTGTGTGTGTGTCTTTGTCAGTGTGTTTTGTGTTGATTCCTGCATGAGGAGAGCGCACACGCAGGCATGTCAGAGCACATATGCAGCGAGACTCATACATTACTCTTTGTGCGCATGACTGGATGCATATTCACGTGAATACTCGCTAAACCAGCCACACACACACACACACGCACGCACAGAAATAAACATATTATGGCGAGCGGCTAATGACTTAGCGTAAGACAGAGCGCACAGATGCGCTGGCTGAATAGATTAAAGCGTTCATCCAATGACACAGCTGTGCTCTCTTTGATGCCCGGGCATGAAACTGCAGGAAATTACAACCAAAGAGGGACGCAGAGACTTAGCTGATGTAAAAAAAAAGAAAAAGAAAAAAGAGATTCGCTGTGACGTGTGTGGCATGTTAACGCTGTGTAACCTGTCAGAGCAGCAGCTGCGGGCTAACGCTCGTCCAGTGGGCCCATTAGATTGATTGATGTGCTTGTAATGCTGCAGGACCACATCTCAGATCTTCAGCTCTCTTGTTATTGTGTCATCACAGTCCAACTATTCATGATTTACAAGTATTTTACTCACTTGTTGTTTGCACACCGATCATGAGATTTGACAGGGAGATGCGAGTGTGTTCTCATGCGTTTTGTTCTGACACGCTGAGAGCAAAATGCAGCTATCTATTAGTGTAAAGAGATGCTAAACGTGCAGCATATAGGCTCGTTAGCTGTACGTACCCCACGGGTGGGTGAGGACGGTTTGTTGTGCTGCCTGCTCGCCGGCCTGTTCCGGCTCCAGCATCCTTGCAGAGCTCTGGTTGTGCAGCATCCACAGCGCTGCCAGCGTTAACTCTAATTAAGCCAGGCACGAGCTTCTTTTAAACCCCCCTGTGTGTTTAAGGAAAAAAGACAACTCCCTAAGTCAGCCGTGAGATGCAGGAGGAGGAGGAGGAGGAGGAGTAGGAGGAGGCCGCATGCTGCTGAAATATAAATGTGCTGCACATCTTTGTTTGTTGTGAGTTTTTTTTTGCTGCAACAGAGCAAACACAAAATGGTGGAGCCACTTTAATGAGAAACAGTTAAGCTCCAGATTATTAATTAGCTACCAAAGGGATCGTGTAGTATTAAAGTGAATTCGTCAGACGGTCATGTTGTCACTCATCCATTCACACTCCTCATGTAGCGGCGGTGGCGGTCAGTCGCTCACATTGTTCGGTTAAAAATAGCGTGACCTCCTTCACCTAAAAAGCCAAACAGCAGAAAGTAGGTCCTTCACCTCTTTTAGCCGCGTAAGCTGCTGTCTCGTCTATTTTGTAACGCTCCAGGAAAAAAAGAGGCAGTACTCCTGATTGTGCAGTTATGCAGCATGCTGCGATGCATTATGAATTATTTGGCTTTTGTTTTTTCCCCTGTCGTTCTATTATCCTCCCAGCTAAGCCTCTTCATTTCCTCTGCCTCGGACGGCTGTGCCACTGTGCATTTCCCTCCCTGTAATTTATCCATCTGCAGAAATGGACCGTGTGTGTGTGTGTGTGTGTCTCTGCGTGCGCACAGTGTAATAGGGTACGTTGTGTTTAAGGGTGATGATTGCTCTGGCCCTCGTGGTTTACAAGCAGACAAGGTAATGATGGCTGCTACTTTCTCAGCGTGCTCAAGTCAATCCCCCTGAAGTGAGTTAGTGCGTAGTGTGTAATGTGTGTGTGTGTGTGTGTGTGTGTGTGTGTGTGTGTGTTTGTGTGTGTGTGTGTGTGTGTGCTGAGTAGTAAAGTAAAGGATCTAAGAGCTGTCATAGTTAACACACAGTCACTCGGGGCGTTCTGAATGTTTCCAGCTGCTCTCATCAGCTGTAGCTCGCTATCTAATTAAGCTAACGTTAGTTCCATGAATCCGTCGTAAAACGCTGTCTCATGCTGAATGTTAAATGTTTCTTGGGACTTTATTTTGTTCACATCACCTGTACTGTGTATCATGCAAACTGCTGTAGTCAGTAATGGTCTTTGAAGTAATGCCTACTGGGAAGTAGCGTTTACTGCCATAGGCAGCCTAGAAAGCTACTTAGCCGAAAATATACCTAAAAGCAGGTAAATACACTGTTTAATTAATTGCTTACGTTTGTTCTCTTTTGTATTTTTGGTTTTGGAATTTGCATGTTTGTGTGCTGAGTGATGGAACGTAGATCTGAGAGCTGTCATGGTTTATGTCGCCCGACGTCTTCATGAGCGGTATTGCTTCTGAGTGTTTCTAGCCGCTGTTATCAGCTGTACCTTGCTATCCAATTAAGCTAACGTTAGCTCCAAGAAGTTGCTGAAAATGCTATCTCTGTCCGTCTGGGATTTTATTATGTGAACATAACCTGTTGACATCTTTTGAGGTAATGTGTACGAGCCAGTTTCTGATGTATGTAGACCAGTAGCGAATTATCCTCGCAGTATGTTAAAGCAGATAATCACGCCCTTACATTTTTCTCTACTGCAGTATATTTATTTATGGAAAGACCAAACTAGATTCACCAGCCTTGCAGAGTCTTTAAATCCTGAGTATTGCTTCAGAGCATTTGCAGTATCTGCTGCCGACTGCAGCAGCCATTAGCTAGTTAGCTCAGTTAGCTGTGCAGCTTGCAGTCAAGACTGGTAGCTCAGAGACCGAGGGGAGTGTCAGTGTTTACACCACAAGCACAGGAACTTTGGACCGGGATGAGCTGCATGCTAACTTCAGTAGAAATCTGTGCAACATGACTTCATAATGTCAAAACTTGTATTTCTTCCCTTTCTATTGATACCTTTAGTCAACTTTTGAATGTTTCCGACTAGAAGTCCTTTACATTATTTTGCACCGTTAATACAGCCAGACTTCCTCAGACGTCACCTCGAGGATCTCGTATATTATCAAGTGTTTAAAAGATAGTTTTTTTTTAAATAAGTAGCAGTAGTTAAGCATATAATGAACATGAATATCAGTACATTGCCATTGGCTATATTTTCTGATAGACCGTCCTTGGACATGCATGATGCCTGCTACATCTCATCTTGCACATGCCAATCATTGTCGCTGTCGGTATGTCTGTGTGAGGTGTGTGTGGACGTGCTCTAATTTATTTATAGCATTTATATTTAAATATATGACGAGCGTATTCGTGAAAAGCGTGTTTGTGTTTACTTTGTTGTGAGATACTGGACTCCAGAGCAGAATGGCTTCATCAGATGCTTCTCTAAAGATGAACTGATGAGACAGGAGAGAGTGAGACACTGAGAGGAGAAAGAAAGAGAGTGAAGAGAAAGAGTTGCAGGGCAAAATAAGCTTAGCTTAACTGTGTGATATATGAGACTGAGAACACACCCGGTGTCACTTTGTATTAGTTGCACATCTGATATTAACAGGCTCTAACTGTATTATCAGCTCCTAATTCTTTTTCTGGGATGCAGTGAGTAACGCAGGGTACATACTGAAAAAAGCTTTTATACTTCAATAAAATTACGAGACATTTAGAGCTGACACATGATGCTTTTTCACCCAAAATGTAAACACTTTATCTTGTGAGCGAGAAACAAAGCCAAATGTTTGGTCCGCTTCTTTTTCTGTCTCTCATAAACATCTCATGACCTCTCAGACTCATGTTGCGACCCCTTGGGCGGGTCCCGACCCGCATCCACAGAAGCTCACTGGAATCCGGTCACAAACTGTAGCTGCTGGTGGGGGCTACCAGCAGGATCCAGTGGCTATATAGGGTGTGCATATCTGTGGCTTTTACTTAGGCCTTAGCACTCAGACACACACACACCCACACATTCATGCACAAACTCACATATCGACACACGGTGGCCCTAATCCCGGCACGTTATCAGCGAGCATCAGTGTGTGAAGTCATGTGGACCGGTATGAGTCAGCGGCTGAGCCTCAAACTCTCTGCAGCTGAGATCCGCTGATGAGAGCTTCTCCACTGGACGCATGTCATCCTTTCACACCCCGACCCACCACTGCCCAGCAGCCCACGTTAGCTCAGAGGCTGTTTGGCGGAGAGAGAGAAGACGGGATATATTTAGCATTTCAGGAAGATAAGAGGAGACCAGTCGAAAGTCACATGTAGTCCGTAATTGTCAGTTTGCAGACTTCTGGCCGTTACTGTAATCTAAAAATGACCTGTGCCAATTGTTTTATCTTACAGAGTACAAAGAGATGCTTTGTTTTATTCTCGAGAGACTCCGGATAGAGAGCAGATTTTGTTAATCCAAAAATGTTTCATTTTGTCTTCTCAACTGAATTTTTTTTCTGTGGCCTGTATTCACAGTTCAGAACATGTGTCTGTATCGACCGATCATTCTGCCATCGATGGAGCAGGTTGCTGATATTCATACTGACCTGCATCAGTCGGGTTGGAAAGTTATTCCAGAATTTTCTATTTGTAGAAAATCTCTTAATATCCAGACAGCAATCAATAAATCAAATGCTCTGACAAATTAAGCCAGTATCTGTTGCAGGAACACTTATAAGCCCGTCCACTTGTTTCATTTCATCCAAGAGATTATATACTGGCCACCTGTCTGTCTACCTACGTAACGGCCCGTCTGCCTGCACTCATTGCACATGAAAGGAGTCTTCCACAAGGCTTAGCTGATGTGCTTCTAAAGTTATTAGCGAGGTAGTCACACAGAATGGCAGATAAAGTGTGATCAAATTCGCCCAAAACAGCTAGTTTGACAGTCTCACATATGAGTGAGGTGTGAGGTAGAGGTAAGAGGTAGGTAAGATGAGCTGCATCTTTATCAGACAGCTGCTAAACTTGTCGTTCAGCAGCTAGCTAACTCGGTAGCACAAAGCAAACAGGCCCTGAGCCAAAGAACAGAGCTGCTGTGGCAACAGGCTGTGACCCAATTCAGGGGCTGCATCCTTCGAAGGACACGGCCTTTGTTTGACGAGTCCTCCGGAGAGTCCTTCAGACAGACCTTGTTAAGCACGTCAACCGTTGTTAAATGCATTTCCTGGTTGTGTCACCGGATGTTTTAACCTTACGTCATGATTTCTGCCGCCCAGGCCCACGAAAGTGGCAATCTACGCCACGCAATGTTGCCATTTTCTTTCTTTCTTCTTTTTTCTTGGGATATGGGAAGCCGCAAAGGATAGCATCCTCCAAAAAGAGGGAAAAGAAGGCCGCATTTTTGGGGTGCATTTGGAGGAACCTTCGTTGTGACGTAATTAGCCTTCAAATGCGTCCTTCGAAGGATGCAGACCCTGAATCGAGACACAGCCACAGACTTGTTCAGCAAAAAGCACACACCTACAGCAGTTAGCAGCAACTGTTGTGCCAGAGGTATGGTGGTGATGGCTAATTTACTGGTGTTTGTTTGACTTTGACATTTCAAAGTTCTTTATTTACGTAGAGAGCTTGTTGGCCTGGCTGGCGAGTCAGTAAGAAACTATTCAGTGTCGGTACAGTCAGGTAGTGTTCATGTGTTTTGGAGCGTAACTTTGGATAAATTTTTCTCTGTCATGTCTGTCTTTATCTGTTTTGTTTGTTCCACAATGTCATACAGTCACCTTGTACACGCAGGTCGGTTTATGATGATGTTTTTGACCATTGATCTCTGTGTTTATTACCTTGTGCATGGTGAGAGTTTTGATCAGTGATATTTTCATTCAAATACATTTTTATTTTTTGCTCTTCTCTCTCCAGTTTTATATAACGCAATAATGCGTCAACCTGCGCCAATTCATCAAAGCACCTACAAAAACCGAAACGACATTACCGGAAAAGATCCCAGAGACAAACGGTCTGAGAGTTTAGAGAAAAGCATGGCTACTGAAATGAAAGGGAATATTTCAAAGACAAGAGTAAATTAAACATCAGCTTTACCTTCCGTAGATGAAAGAGACTTGATGCAGATGTGTCGTAGCGAGTGCTGCTGAATCGGGAGCTGTTTTTTTGGGAACTGGTTGAGTTTGCTGCTCGATTGTTGTGACTATTATCATTTTGTAGCAGTGTCTACATTTAAATACTCCCTGTAAGATCAATAGACCTTTTGTCAGTGTAATGCAAATGTTTCTCTCTGACAATATGTACACAATATGTTTGATTCATGGTATCTGTGTAATGTGGAAACTACAGTCTCTGCAGACGTAGCTTGTATTTCCAGGCCTGCGCTCTGAATCTCCACACAGTATTTACACTGTGCCAACGCTGGAGAAATGTCTCGCAGAACTAATATCATTCTGAAACAGTTATGTCAGACAACAGATGGAGCCTGTGGGGAACATTGTTTGTAACAAACTGAAACCAGCGAGCACCAGCATCGACTTTCCGTCCATAAATGGCCTGGACACTTTCACAATGTTCCAAGAGAGAGTTGCTCTCTTTATGAAAGTCGATCAGATGTAGGTCAACATTTTTTAGGGTGCTAAGCGTCGAGTCCCACAGCAGCTACCGGTATAAAACCTGTGAGAGAGCAATCTGGATAGCTGGTCTGACTTAACTGCTGGTATACAGGTGTGAATACAAAAAGAAATCAGGTGGATCTATATGAGCTACTCCTGAATCTCTGGTGGCTTAATGTTTGACTCTTCGATCTGACATCCACCTTGCTGTAACCCTGCCGAGCTCTCACTCTGGATTCATCACCTTCCACAGCTCTAATCTTACCTGCCCGGCTGGCTACAGTTTATTATAAACCCATTCTTCTTGTGTATCGTCCTATTATCTGCTGGGGGGCAGTAAATACTGTAGTGTTGCTTTTTGCATGTTGCTAACAACACATCCTCAAACCTAAAGGACTGAACAGGTGCCTCTGACTCCCATAACAACATGTATCACCGTCCTCAAAACAACATGATGGTTGCAACACAAACACTCGACCTTTGTTGTACGCTTGCTGTTTAGTTAGGTGAAAATGACTTGGTTAGGTTGAGGAAAACATTGTGGTTTGGGTTAAAATGATTAAATGACTTATGTATCTTCAGTTATGAATGTACCTACATTTCGTACATAACTGCAGTTGCGATATGTAACTTAACTATCCAAGGAAGTCACTTGAAACAAACAGCCTTCTTTTGCTCTTCGTACTTTGTCTCCTGACGTCCTCCTTTGCTGCAGCTAATTATTCGTTCATGACTGAACATGAACTGTAAATACGGGTCATAATAACCTCCTTCCAGTTGAGCTTTGATTGTAAATTGGTGAGGATGGGCTTTAGATAACTTTACTGTTTTGATTGTCAGTTAGCAAACATGCGAAAATGTAATCAGCGTAGACACTTCTTACTTCTTATCTTGAGTGAGGGGCTTTGAAAGTGGCAACAGAAAAGGAAAACCAGAATGTAGAAAGGAGACTTATCCCAACTGTGTTTTTCTGTGAAACTCTGCTGTTTGTTCTCTGTAGATGTTTCGTTCTTCGAAGGATAAAAGCACGACTGGCTGCTTTGCTATGATTCAGTATGTGCTCGAGTTTAATGAAAGGACGGCCCCGTCTCCTATACATGACTGTGCTCTCGATAGGATTGAAGCAACGTCCTCTGCGCAGGCCTGTCAAGACAGTTGTAATGTAGGTCAACAGGTATAAGCCTCCATCCACCATCTACAGCTAAAGACAAGTGGGGTGGAAGAGGAGGCAGTGGGACGTAAGCATCGCGCAGAGAGGGATGGATGGTGGAGGGGGAAGGAGATTAAGAGGGAAGGGAGGCAGCTGATTGGTCCGCAGGCTGTAGTGGAGGTCTGATCAATGTTTTATAAGTGTCATTACTCCGTTTGTAGGTTAGACTTATCTTTCCTCTCACATGTTTAGGCTAATGGTTGGGGCCGTGAGTCATGCTGAGCTGCGTCGTTGAGATAACCCCCTGGCATTGTGTATGTGTGTGTGTGTGTGTGTGTGTCTTTGTTGTTCAACCAATGCAATTAACCAGCAATGCAATCAGCCAGCATTACTTTTAATTTGGAGAGCATGAAACCATTTAATTTATGACATTTGAGGCTGAACAGCAGCCTTGTTATATGTGTTTACGTTGCCATGGCTGCAGTCCTGTCGTGTTTACGGACGCCTTCCTGCCGAAATGTCTCCGATTGTTTCAGCATGAGACGATATAATCGAATGCAAAGTCTCATTTTAATTACTTTATACATTTTTTAGATTATATTGTTGATTTATTCTGCATATAGCAGCAGAATAATACGTCAGATACTGCACACGGGGAGCAAAATCAAGATCAAGTTGTCCTGA
This sequence comes from Diplodus sargus, assembly GCA_903131615.1. NCBI lineage: Eukaryota > Metazoa > Chordata > Actinopteri > Spariformes > Sparidae > Diplodus > Diplodus sargus. Next base: position 11,194,635 of record CAEMYA010000010.1, read on the forward strand.
TTCTCGTGCCTGTTGAACATAATTTCCTCATTGTGCCACTTTATCCTCATGTTTTTTTTTATCTTTTCTCTCTGCCCACTCAAGTAAGCAGTCACTTGACCTGTTGCTCTTTAGTACGAGGTCACACCGGTGTCTCTTCACCGCGTATAGGTGGCTTTTCTGAGGATTAATGATCGTACGAGAAGTGTCTTGGAGCATCGGTGTAAACTGGATAGTCCTCCACTGTTACGGTGAAAAATCTCAGGCTGCATCATCTGTCAAAGCTGACGTTTTTTTCTTGGCGTCCTTGGCTGAAATGTGAGGGATTGATACGCTGTCAGTTAGTTATCCAGCTCATAAACAAAAGGCCTTGCCACAGCTTTTACAGAGACACGACCTCTGCTATATCAGTCTCATGCGTAGAACCTGTGCTGCCGTGTCAAAGGTCTTATTCAGACTCAAAAGCTGTCAAATGGCTGTAAAATGAAGAGGTGTCATGCTTTTCAGTTAACCGTTAGCTTTCCAGAATGGCAATTTTCCCAATCATAGCCTAGCTGCTGTATGCATGGCAGGCCTGTCGAGCTTCAGACTTCCTCACATGAGGTGGAGGCTTGTAGCTGTGTAAGAGTGACACTGTGCATTTAAAGTGATTTGATGGTTTTTGTGTTAGATTTTCAAAAAAATAAAAACACTTTAGTAAAAGTTTAAGGACGGATTCAAGGATGAAACATTTAGCTTGTCTGCTCTCAGATAAGATGGAAATATTAGCATTTCTGGCTAACTATCTGAGGCTAGTTCTGTCTTTCCAGCTATTTTTGGGAGGTTATGGGTTACATAAGAAAAAAAGCCCACATCCACTGTCCACCTGGAAGCTGTCCTGAATATTAATGTAGCCTAGTTAGCATCTCTGTCTGCTCGCATTGAAGAGACAACCCTGGCCCACCTTTTTAGCCGTGATAGCATAACATTGTTAAACACATGTCAAACAGCCCTCAGAGCCTTTTCTCAGTTAATGTTAAAAGTACAGTTTGAAAATATAAACAATAAGGTTAAAAATTGAACCTCTGAGCTAAATAAGCAACTACATATCTTTCTGCCTGGGACATGCAGCTAGCCTCGTCTTTCCCTTTATTAGACAAGTCAAGTTCAAAGATTAAAAACGTCAGCCTGAGAAGGCGTTTCCATCCATCCAGCTAATGTTAGCTTGATTAGCTACCTAGTTAAAGTTGGTGAAATCTGCTGTCAACAGTCGTTTTAGCCGACAAAATTGTCAGTCAGCGGCTAGAAATCCAAATCCTACACTTACGTTCCAAAGTCTGAATCAAGCAGCCTTTGTTTCAAAATGTGTATGACATTTTTGTCATAGTGTAACACCATTCATTAACGGTATTTGCACTGTGCCAGAGCTGATACCTTCATAGGTGCAGTGACATTAGTGCTACTTTGTGTGGTGGTTATGTTAGCTTCATTAGCTACCTAGCTACAGATCATAACAACTGCTAGCTACACTCGAGAATGAGAATCCTGCGTTTGTTTACCCCGTCTGAAATCAAGTAGCCATTTTTTTTTATATTATCAGAAATTATAGTTACTCAGTCTTAACCGTAAACATTTATTTACAGTATTTGCGCAGTACGAGAGCTGATAGCTTGATAGCTGTAGCAACAATAGCACCAGTTAGAGGGATGTAAATCTCTTGATCACCTGTTTTATAAGTGCTATACAATAACCACTATACAACACACGTCCACACTTTATAATCCAAACACGCACTCAGATGCAGGACACACACTGGGCCGTCCTCTCTAATGCACACCTTGCCCCAGCAGTTTCCACTTGGAGGACATTAATACACAACAACAGGCCCAGATCCCTCACTTAAACACGGCTCAGCCCATTCAAAGGCCGGCCGGCTCCAACAAACTCCTTAACCCACCTCGTCTTTTTACATCTCTGCCTTAACCATTTTCCCATCACACCAGGAGGGGAAGGCTTCTTGCCGAGCTATCAATAATGAACGATAAAGTCGAGGGTTTAACATGCTTGTGTTGATAATGGAGTGGAGAAAGGAGGGGACAGGCTTTCAAAGAACGGAGTGCTTTTAGTGCGAAAGAAAAAAAAAACAAAACAACCCACCAGCAGGAAGTGCTGTGTTTTTAATGGTCAGAACCTGTAAAGCTGTGGGTCAGTTTTCAACCATCGTCTGTCGCAGATGGTTAATGACTCATTGAAAAATAGTCATCGCTTACATTAATGTACTGTTTTCTTTATATATAGTCACATTCTGTCCTGTAAATGAATAATAAAAGCAGTGAATTAACAGAAAATGTACTTAATATTATGAATTATTCTTCAAACCAAGAAAGGGGAGCACTTTATTTATTGATAACATGCTAGAACAATGGCACTCATTAAGGAATGCATTCACAATTCATTAATCAATTACTAGCTGGTGCTATTTGTCAGATTTTCCTTATGATGTCATCCCGATGTGGATATCTCTTCTTCTGTGGTAGTTCTTAGGGCTGCACAATGAATCGAAATATATTTGAGATCAAAACACAGCAGAGTGCAATATCCAAATTGCAGAAGCTGCAGTTTTTTTTTTCCATAAAGGCAAAAACATTTGGCCTACATTTCAGTAAAAATCTGGGTCAGTTTTAATCATCAAACGCGAGGTAGACTGGAGGACCTCTGGGTTAAGAATGGCACTGAGATATGTCAGTAAGTCATCCCTGACGTGTGAGTGCCTGGGAACATTTTGACCTTTCTCTTCCCGCCTCTCAGGAGCAAAGCTAGCTGTCGTGTGTCGCTCTTAACACCGTGTGAATACTTGATAACAATGTGCACCGGAGCAAATCAGCAACAGTGATAAAACCCGACAGAGGACGCCTGATTTATTAAAGCATTATGAGTCGTACAGTGCAGGCAGATATACTCATAGATTAAAAAAAAACAAAACACTGCGCTCTAATTGAAACGATAATAAGCTGCATTGTTTCACCAGGCAGAAGTATTTTCTTGTAATCACACAGTTATCTGCCGTCAGTCCCTGTAACGTCTCAACTGAATCAGACGCTACGGAAATATAACGGCTAAGATTTCGGCTCAGTGGGCATCAGTAGCTGACCATCACACAAATCCACATAGACACACACATGCACGCTCACACACACACACGCACACTCATCCAGATGCTAACATAAACAAATAGTCACAGAGAGCCCTGCAGTGTTGCCAGTCATCCTCTTTATGTCTGACTGCTTTTAATTGGAATGGCAAGTCTATGAAAAGACTGCTCTCAGTTTATAAAAAAGGAAAAAAGGAAACACTGGTCTCTTCAGTCTGGACGCGGACGACGTCTGCATACAGATGTTCGGCCTGGGGCGCTGAAACTAATACCATATGGCCGAGCCTTTTCTCTTCACGTGCTTGATGGTGTTGATAGCGGGACTGAGAAATGCTTTTTCCCTCGTTCTTTATCAGTGTAACGGTTTCTGTCGTGCAGCACAGAGACGTGGCTTTATCTGCTTTGCTTGTCGGCGGAGGTGTGCGGCGTGGTGGGCCTGCAGTGTGTTATTTTATATTCTGTATGCTGTGAGCGAACAACGAACATACACAAGAAACAGCAACAGGTGTCAAAGCACATAATGTTTTTTTTCCTGCTTTTTATTTTGGTTCACTCTGGAGGTTTTTGTTCATGTTGTGTCGTTGAGTTAATTCCACATGTCGAACCCTGCAAATTCTTTCTGGATCAATGTGTTGGACAGCTGCATTTTTCAAAGTCTGAATTATAAACTGTGATCTCATGCTAATGGATGCCTTTAGCTACGTTAGGTTTCAGAGAGGTGTTGGCTGAGGAAACAAACAAAAAAAACTGGTAAATTACTATTTGAATGATTGAGTGGCTGGAGTGATTGGAAACCTCAGAAAAAGCCAATAATCCCAAAGTTTCTCAGGATGTAAAAGTAACGAGTGTTGAGCTTTGATACCAAGATCTAATAGTCCTGGTGATCAGGTGTCTCGAGGCAGCGTGATGTCAGTTTTTGTTGAAACAGTTTTTGTCTAATTGATATTGAAAAATGCATTGTTTAGGAACTGGTAATCAAGTCACGGTGCATGACAGTGTTCTTAAAACAGCAGGAGGATGCAACAGCGGATGGTTCACAGCTTAGGAAGACAAATAAGGTTAAAATACAAGCAAACACATGACCACTCCAGTCTAGGATTTGCCAGAGGATAATCACGTTGTTTCACTATCAGAGTAATAGAGTGATAATTGTCAGTAACTGCTAATATCTAGTTGTATGATGACTGACAATGACGCAGGAATTCAAAACCTGATGCTTATATAAAGTGGATTTGCAGTGCGAATGTGAGGATCTGTTGTCCAAATCTTTACCTATACGGCCATGAGCTTAATTGTGTAAACAAGCGGCTCAGACGCGATGGTTTCTTGTCTCGGAGCTTGTGGGTGAAAGTGCTCCTCCTTCCTGTTGAAACGAGACGGGGAAGCTGGTGATAGTATTTCAGGCGCTTGCTAACTGGAAGCAGACCCAGAACGCGCTGGAGGGAGAACATATTCCATACAGCCGGGGAAGGCCTCGGGAGGAGCTGGAGGATGTGGCCAGGAGGAGAAGGATGTCTGGGCTAATGTAGCGGGCTAATCTAACTAAAGTGTCCATCAGAAGACTGAACCAGGATAAGTGGCGGAAGATGGATGGGACAACATCGTTCAGCCATTCACAGAATCCTAGTCTGTCCAATGTAAAAACACGACGTCTTCTTCTCAAGGCAGAAATATTAAAACACTGCGAATCCTCCCGTGATATTTAATCTTAAAGCTCATCGAACAGAAGAGACGTTTTAGTTTGCTTTACTGTGCTTTTAAAGCCACGCAGCTGCACACATGTGCACAAACTCTTCCTCAGACAGCGACACACGCTCCTCTGTCCTCAGGACGGCAGAGATCTCATTTAGATAACTCTCCTGATCTCTCAGTACCTCCCAGAGTCGCCCTTCCCCGCTATATTCATCCATTATGTTACCACACGAGGCGATAGCGGCAACTTCAGCCGATCCTTCCGCGCGATAGCGAGAGATCGGCTTGAAGACGGCGTCTGAACTGGATATCCTGCCTTTCACACATTATCTGACAGTTTGCTGAACATTACCAAACACTCGCTTCGCAACTAAAACACATCACAGGGAATCATCGTCATCACATTATCATTTATCTCACAAGAAAGCGTCTTTTGACAGTTGTTATAGCCGCCTATTAGCCATGTGCAGGCTGCTGTATCAGTGCTTTTAAAGAGCTGCTCAGCGTAGCCAAATCAGCCTCAACTGCCATAATTCTACTGGTCTCTCTCTCTATTTAGTCTGCAGCTGTCCCTGCAGCTCCCCACTTGTATTACCCCTCTGCATGTGTATTTGTGTTTGGCAGAGAGAGAGAGAGACTGACGGCCTCTATAAGACCCTTGAAGGTGGCATGTGTATTTATATCCAGTAGTACTTGTGGAGGGGTGTGTCTGTTGCTCCAGTCTTTCAACCATCAAACACTTTTCTTCTCTCTTCCCCATAATGCTAAAGCAGCTTTGTGGGCGAGTGGCCTGATATCAAAAACTCACAGGAACCACAGCCAACCACCAGAGACGCATTGAGATTTGACTCTTATTTTAGAGCTGCAGTCGATTAATTGCACCATCAGTCATTGTAATATATATTAAACATATATATGTAGATAATTGATTAATCATTTGACAGGCGGTGTTGGCGACATGGCGACTGCTAAGCGGCCTGATGGCAAAAACAACTGCAGGACTGCTGTTTTTTTAACTGTCTCAAGTCTCACACTGATATTTGTTCCTAAGGAGGACACGGATCAGTTGGGGATCAGACTCAGATGCAACAACATTGATGAACGCCCGTCTGTTCACTTTCCCTCTCGCTGTCCTCCATCAGCTGAGTTCTTCTTGCAGTGTAGAGTTTCCACAGGCGCTCCATCGTTACCTGGGGATAGTGACCGGGGACAACAGTGCCTCTTCCTGTTTTGGTTGCGCAAATTATAGATGAGCTTCCTTTGTGCTGTAACTCGACCTTTGTTTTTCCTGGAAGAATTCAGCGACAGCGAGACTTACAGGGAGCCAATCTACGCACGGACAGAGTGATTTTTATACGAGAAATATACTGTGAGATCAATGATGACAACAGAATAATAAGTTAAGGGGAAAAAAGTCTTCTACTGTCAGTTTAAGTTAGTTATCAAGGAGAGATGCCAAACATATAATGGTTCAAGGTCATTGTCTTTGTTTTACACGACTGAAAACTGAATATTTTCTGGTTTAATTGTATGATGATGATGATCTTTGACACCCTGTATGCCTAAGAAATGAATTCATACACATTAGTCTACATAAGCAAATACATTATGTAGGAAACATAACGTGACATGGTTAGATTTCTTATCATTACATGGAAAACACATTGGCAATTAATATATTATCTTTTGTTTTCTCTGCTCCTGACGACTAGAACAACAGCTGTTTTTTGTTTTTAATTGTATTTATTTATTAGGCAGCTCAAAGCACTTAAGGTTAAGGTTAGAGAAAAGTTATTGTCTTGTGTAAATATTGAAAAAAGAAATCAATATTGCCTTGGAGCGAGAGACAGGAAGCACTTATTTTTCAGTTTCTAACTAAAACCTTTATTTTCTTTTTTTTTCTGTTGCCTCAACCAAAGAACATGAACCTGTAGCATCTTCATCATCTTCGTGCTCCTGCGCTCTGTATCCACCCTGTGACTTCTGTGTTAGGACGCCATGACGCATTGTCAGGGAATGTGATGCACACAGTAAAAAGACTTCTACACAGTGAAGTGAAACAAAGCAAAGGTCTGACCCTGTTAGGGGAATACGTCAGATATCCTGCAATATTCATGTCACGACTTCACTAAACTACGCCAAAGACTCCATCATGAACAACATGATGTGCTGCTAGAAGCTCGACCATGAATGTCATGAAAACACTGAAGCTGTTTCGTCTGAACTCTACGAAAACATCTAGCCGTTCTTTAGACTTTCCTCATCCCTGTAACGCCACATCCAGAGTGTACTCCTTGAATTTATACTCCAAACCAATGAACTGCTGTTAGTTTTAGCTACCGTTAGCCTGTGCAGCTAGCGATCCAGACTGGGAGCTCAGAGCAGTATGATGTAAAAGGATGAGCCTGGGCTAGCTGGTTAGCATGCTAATATCCCTGCGACACAATACATCGACGTGTTTAATAAAACCTCCAAACTCTTATTGCTTCACATTCTGTTAATAATCTTATATTCTGACATAATGCACATTAAGTTGTTTGGACGTGACAGATGGAGAACATTACTGCTTTGAGCTTCTCATGCATCATGTATTACTTCCTGTTACAGCTCATGTTTGCAGATTTTTAAAAGATTGGAACAGCCAAACACTGCAGACTGGAGGTTAAACCTTCTGTCCTGTGTGTGTGTGTGTGTGCGTTTGTTTGCTGTTGTATATTTTGTACAGTATGAGCTGATAAATGACAGAGTGTGTGATGCAGAGGTGCAGCGTGTCATCTCAAGCGCCCTCTGCTCACCACTCTTCTCTCTGTGAGGGGAAATACGTCTAATGTAATCCTAACAGCCTCAGCAGCGCCTGTGTGAGTGTGTGTTTGCCCTCAGCGCGGGGCCCGTCCCCGGCTGCCACCGCCGAGCGTCCCCTCAGCTTCGGCAGACGGCCAGAGTCTGTCACAGCCGCTGACTGGACCAGCTGTTTGCTTCTCTTTCTTCCATCTTATCTCCTCCGTCGCGCTATCTGTCTTCCTCTCTGTGAAAGAGCAGTGATAGGGCGCCTGGTGGTGCAGCACTTGACACCAAAGTTGATATCCACACATGCTGCCGTCGGTGGGAGACAGTTTTTTTTGTGTCTGTGTGTGTGTCCGTATGTGTGCGTTTGACGGGACACAAACACCATCCTGTTGGATTGTGGGAGCACAGAGGACACTTGTGCTCTTTGTTTGTTTTTGTTTTTTTTGTGGCACTGTTGACAGACGGAAAAGCGCGAGGAAGACAGTGAAGGTCAGAGGGTGCTCGGTTTGGGACGCGGCCGGTCAAACCCAGTTAGGCAAACAATGAAAGCGAAATGGGATGGGTCCGGGCTTAAGCTGTCTGGCCGTGCCTTGGTCCAGGCTGCTGGCGTAGGCACTTTTTTGTGCCCTGTACGTCTCACATCGGGAGTTATCAGAGCGTGCAGGCAGGGACAGTCACAGCAGCAGCAGGCCGGCAGTAGTAGTAGTAGTAGCAGCTCGCTGGGGGCTGCAGAGGGTCCCGGATCTGACCTGATTTGTCAATTCGATATCTTCACTGAAGTGTCGCTCCTCCGGGGAATCATTGGCTTATAATTCGGCAATCATGTGTCGAGCGGGGGACTCGCCGTTTCATGTTTTGTTGGGAGAAAATTGAGGTGCATAATGGATTTATCAGGGGTGTAATTTGACATCAAAGAGCGCAACATCTGAGGAGGGACTGATTGTCCTGCACTGTCTCGCTATGGCTCATCCAGAGCACTTTGATTGGCTGAAAGAAAGCGTCAGTTTTTTGCCAGGTAAGAGCAGCATTTTTAAACAGGAGTGGAAATAAAACAGGTAACAGAACTAGGATGAGATTAATGTAATATATATATATATATATATATATATATATATATATATATATATATATATACATGCTATAAAATGTGATCTGAATGAGAGATATTACAAACTTCTCGGCAAAAGATTAAAAACAAAAAGGGTTTTCTTTAGCCTAAAGTTGTTTACCACTCTGCAAACATATCTACAGGGAATGGAAGGTGAAATCCATGTCTGTGAAAACAGTTTTTTAAGCCAATTAAATCATCTGAAGGAACAAGGTCTGGAGAGAACGAGTGAATGCAAATGGGACAGAATTGAACGGCGCACAACAAAGCGGGCCGGGACAAAAGAGGGGAAGGACAACAGAGCCGAGACACTATTGATGAGGACGGAGGAGCACATTTTTGCCTCGCTTTGTGCATTTTTTCCGTCACTCAGACCAATTAAAGCTGCGTTCATAAACACTGGGGGAACGTGTGCGCGCAGAAATGTGCAATCAGGTTTTGATCTGTCGCCTGCGAAACATTTGACCTTTTTAATTCAATCCGGAGCTCCACCTCTTCCCTGTAGTGGCAAGCGAAGCCGAGAGCGTCGCCCCCTCCCTCAACTTGTTTATCAGAATGAACTTGTGTCCTTTTTTGTGTCGCATTTTAAATTATGTATGAAATGTATTTGCATATACTTGTGTGTGAGTCAATGTTCTGCATCTCAATACCAATTTGTGCCTCCAAAATTTCAATCTGAGGGATGCGAAATGAATGCAGTGTTTGGAAAACACACGAGTACGTCACGCTGCCGCAGAGCGCTAACATGCGCTTAGGAAGCAAAAATAGACACGGTATATATTCAAACAGCAACACACACACACATGCACAGAGTCTGCTGTAGTGTAGGACAGGTTCCAGTGAAAGTGTGTGTTGAGGTGTTGCACAAAAGAGGAAGTGCCTGTGGAGGCTCAGATGGTGACAGATGGTTTGGAGACAAATCAGCCTGGGAGTCAGGATCTTTGCCCTGAGACGAGCCGCCGCTTTACGTATGTGTGTGTCGACGTGTTGGTATGTATCTGTGTGTATGTGGAGTGTGTTATGTCATACGCATGTGTCTTTTAGAGCTGAGAATCTCTGTGGACCTTACAATTTGATTCCGTCTCAAAGGGCCGAAAAAAAACTGTAATCTTGTCACTTAAAAATGTTTTATTTCTATACATGAATCAGCACTGGCACCATTCCATTTATCCTGTTCTTGTGAACGCAGCATCTCTCCGGAGGGAGGTTTCTTCCAATTTGGCACAAATGTCCACTTGGACTCGAGAATCAGCTGATTAGAAAATTGGTGGTCAAAGTTCAAAGGTCACAGTGACCTCACAATACACATTTATTGGACGTAACGCTATTTGAGATTTCTCACAAATGTCTTATAGATAAAATAAAATAGTAAAGTAGAAACATTTTGTATCCAAAAAGGTCAAAGTTCAACTCCATACCTGCCAACATTAGGCTGGAGAAGATTGTTCATCTGGGATATTGACACCTGGCCAACCCTCAACGACCCGCCCTGTATATAACCCTACACCTAAGAATTGTAAGTGCAAGAATGTAAAAGTAAAATTACTTACAAAATGACCTCATCTTTAGGTCTGGAGGTCAAAAAATGTCAATAAAGAGGAAAGACTTGCACCAAGTGGAGCAAAGTCTATTTCTTCACCCAATTTCAGCTGAAAACTGACCAAAGTGGAGGGAACACAAGGTTAAGTGAGAAAACACCTGTTTGATTTGTGTCACTCTGAAATATCAAAACTGCAAAAACACTTTTCTGGCCATTATTAAGCATCATAACTCAGGAACAGAGCAGCAACAGAGACGATATTTCTTTGGTTGATACTGGATTCGTGACACTCGTTTTGGTTGGCCTTCTTAAAACTGTGTCCATTGTAGAGCTCCGTCAGACATCCACTTTTTACAATTCGTAGCTTCTTTCTACATCGACATCTGAAGCTAAACACAGGCTCATTGGTTTTGTGTGGTGATGTGGTCATGTAATGCACCTTACAACAGCAATGAATGGGTCCAACATCCACATCAGACTATATTGCTTTCACACAGGGTACATAATCATGAAGCAGATCAATATGTATTTTTAGTAATTGGAGCTTCACTCAGCTGGAGTAAAAACACACAACATACTACACACACACACACACACAGTTCACTCCACTCTTACACAGCGAGATTAATGGCATTTCATAATCTCTGCCATATATTACCTGGCTCAGTTTCTCATCAGAGTGACATTGTTACTCTTTGGCAGAATAACCTTGCAGGCATTAGTCTGAAACTTCACAAAGTGCTTTACAATCTGCCCATAAATTACAGCTGAAGAGGTGCTTATATGTGGCAGCCAGGAGAAGCTGCGCACTAAGTAGTCCCTCCGACCTCTGCGTGGAAGCGATTCCCAGAGTACTCCTCAGTCCGAACCTGCCTCCGCTGTTGTGAGAGCGCAGCAGCTAAAAGCTCTCCAGGAGAAACTTTGGACCGTATGAGTGCAGGAACATGCACCTCTTTCTGCCGTCTTATACGCACTGAGTGGTGTTTACGTTTTCCTCCACGTGTTGTTGTGTCTCTTAGCGGTTGAGCTTGGCCTAGACGACTTAAACCCTCCTAGTCTAATCTCATTCTCAAGACGCGCCATCTAGGTCAGGAGATTCCTTCTACTGCACGGCTGCTTACAGACCACAGATACGGTGGAAGTTGAAGTTGCAAAACTTCACTTCCAGCATGGAACAGAAAGAGTTAGCAATGATAACGGTGTCAGATTTACCTCAAAATCTGCAGCTGTTTTAGGAATAATGAGTGTTCAGCACAGAAGTAAACAAAAGCACACTTCATGACATCATCACTGTCGCTGGAGGATCTTCTCAGCTCTCGCTAACAAGCATAAGCGAACGCTAATGCTGACACTCTGTGGATTGGTTGACAATGGACTGACTGACATTGTAGCTACGACCAGCTGCTCTATAGGATGATCTGCTCTCTTTGCCGAGGGACAGATTTCTCCCTCGGTGGCTTGAATTTGGCACTCGTGCCAGTTGCACAACGTTGGTCATGAGCCAAAGGACACGAGTTCACATGTGGGCTGTTCAAAAAACAAGGGGGTGTGGCAGCTGCCCCGCCATTATGTTTGGGCAAAATCCTTCATTTGATATCACAATATTCTCCCTGACCAAATATCTGGATAGACGATATTATCGTCTTATCGCAAAGATGATATCTGGTCTCATGCCGCTCCCTTGGCTCGCCGTATTCTCCTGGTATTCTTCTGATAGACTGAGATCTCTGTGTATGATTGTTAAAACGCTGTGACGTCAGCCTGATTGACCTGTTGTAACTTCTGCCAGCCCGGTCTCATTCGCACCTCGTCAGATATTGATGGGTTTTGCCTGCGTGGCCACGACAGCTCAGTGTGCATTTTCTTTTCGAAATAAAAGCCTGAAGACTCCTGTTTGATATTCAATATTGTAAAAATGAAATATTGCATTTGACGGCAATATCGCGATACCTGATAACATTTAATATCGGCCCCACTGATAATACTAAAGTACTTTTCTGTTAAGGACAAGCAGCAAGGTGGTTAGTTTTATGCATCATGTGCTTCACTCACAAGAGAAAACGATCTGAGGATGATTTCGGCTGACGAAAACTGAAGTCAAGAGCAGGACAGAGCTGCTAACATTATGCGTGCCTTTGGAAATAACACTACGATTGCTGCTGAAAGTTTTAACTTAATCAGTTGTGCACGTCAGCTTTATTGCAACTAAATGTTTCAGCAAGTTCTCAGATTGTTTAATCAGTTCTGAACACTTTTGCTCTTTTGCACACATCCCTAAACTCGCACCTCACACACGCATACTTCACTGTCACTTTATCACACGACACTTTTAATCCAGTTCTTAATTTGATATGTCGTTATGGGACGTGTAGTTCGTGCTCTGAGGTAACGAGGGCTTCAGCTGCCGCATGTGTTAGCTGATGATTCAGTGCAAGGCTGCGATCAAGCCCTGTTTAGTCACCGTGTGTTCACTGCGGTGACCGCAGAGCACAACTTTGGAGTCGCTATTTACAAAATATTTGAGCAGTGCCTTCTGTTGGACAGCTCCTCTCCCAGGATACTGTTCAGCTCCATCCTTGGCGCTGTCATTGTTGACTTTATTTCGGGAATGTCATCTCTAATCAGCGCCGCGCCTACATGTCAGTGTTTCATCTTGCGAGAGCCAAGCCGTGTTCCGGCTGTAAAAATAGTAACAAGGTCAGAAAACCTTGGGTCGATTCGTGGAGGTTTAAGTGGACACCAGCCAGAAGTGAAAAAGGTCGCTGACATGTCGGCGTTGCGTAAGAGATTTGAAGCTCAGCACAAAAAAAATGGGAAAGATGAAGCATTGTTGGGGCTTTGTTTCTGCCGGTTATCTAAGGGAGCACCTGTGGAGCATTAAAGTCATGTGTTTTTGTGAATCAGACCATGTGAAGGACCAGAGAGAGAAAGAGCAGTCCTGTGATTCTTTAGACCGAACCAGTGGTCGTGCATGTTTTATGTCTTGAACATTAGAGCCGGTTATTTCCTAAAGCATGCAGCTGTATTTTTAATATTTTGCAGTTTAACTGTCAAAATGAAACATTCAGGTTTCATCCCCTGAGAAATTAACAAAAATGTTTAATAAAACTTAATCTTGCAATGTTAATGACAGTGAGAGAACATTAAAGTTAATACTCTGGGCTGAGACCCGTCCTCCGTCCAAGTTTTGTTGAAGTCTGTTCAGTTGTTTGTGTGATCCTGCTAACAAAACCACAAACACACACACACATACAGGTTAATCTCCTTGGTGGAGGTAATGACAGCATCACCTGCATGAATTGTAAGCGACTGTCATTGATGAAAGCACGTGAGATTTACTGTGCAGAGCCACTTGTATGGTTGGTCGGGACTGCTAACAACTGTATTTACGTTCAGGGCTGCAGTGCTTTCGATGCATTTCTACTGTGATTCTCCCAATTTCAAAGTTAAAAGTTATATCTCAGTGCTTTGCACACACACAGTCATAATAAATATATAATTATGTGCTTTGTTTTACACATAAACCCCGTCTATTCCTTCTTTTTCACTTCAGAAGTGTCGTGTTTCTTCTCGCAGGCGATGAAACACATCCTGCAGTCTTTGCAGTGTAAACCGAGGCTAACAGCGAACGCAGCGTAGAAGGCAGAGTTGTGTAAACATGCCCGTGGGACGAGGTTTCTATCTATGACTTAACACCTTTTTGATCCAGTATTGAGCTTTCTAAAGGCAGCAGTGTGCTGCATAATAATCTGTTGTGCTGCGATTTCTGCCGCTGCACGCATCACAAAGAGCCCGAAGCCTTCTCAGCTTTCATCCTCTCCCCTTGACTCTTCACATTTTTGCCTCCTTTTCTTCCCCTCGTTTCCTCCGCACGTTCATTTCTCTCTCTAACTTTCTCCCCTCTGCGCTCTGCTTCTGTTCTTATCTGTCTCCCCCACCCATCTCCCCTCCTCCCTCCTCCTCCCCCCTTCTCTCCCATCAGTCTATCGCTCCATCTTTCCTGTTTGAGGCCACTAATTTGGTCTGTCTGGCTCTCCTGCGGGGCAGCAAAGGAAATGATTGGGGAAGATTTTTACGTGATTACATTTTTGTCTTGTCCGTTTAAAGTTACGTTTAGAAAAACAAACTCTTTGGTGACGTCTGTGATTGCATCTGCTCAGGGGGAACTGCCAAGGCTTAAGAGTTAGTCATTTTCACAACTCAAACTGATTTAGCACGCTGCTGTGAAGACTTCATTAACCCTTTTTTTTAAAGCAAATAACCAGAATGTTTGAAATGTCTCATTTAATGATTGACGGGTCGCCTCTTCTCACATACAGTCGTGGTCAAACTTTGTCATTCGCTTATAAAGAACATGTACATCGTGACAGTCTTGAGCTCCAGTGATTTACAGCTCCAGCTCTCATTTCTCTGAGTGGAACACAAACTACAAAACTTCTTTGTCGCAAGAAGTTTGGTTTAATAATGAATTTATTAGAGGTCTTCTGAAAATGTGACCAAATCTTCTCCATCTAAATTATTCATACAGTAATTATGATATTTGGTTAAATGTCCCTTTGGTCATTTTCACCTCCATTAGCTGCTTTTGAAAGCCATCCACAAGCTCCTGGCTGAATTTGTGAAGCTGAAATTTAACTAAATTTGTGGCACAGACTCGATCCGTCAGTACAGTCCACGTGTTCTCGATGGGGCTCGAAGTCCGGGCTTTGGGAAGACCGTTCCAAAACCTCAATTCTAGCCTGATTTAGTCATTCATTAACCACTTTTGATGTGTGTTTGGGATTATTGTCCCGTTGGAACAACCAACTGAACCCAAACCCAAACTTCTGGCTAATGATTTTATGTTTTCCTGAAGAAATCTGTCTTCCAGCAGCTTGTAATTCCTTGCAGACTTGCTTTCTGGTGGTTTTTGGTTGACTCTTGTACATCCTGACCAGTTTTCTCTCAACAGCAGCTGATAGTTTGCACTTTATACTTACAGTTGTATAAACAGTGGATCTTGGGACCTGGAACTGCTTTGAAATGGCTCCAAGTGACTTTCCTGACTTGTTCAAACCAATAACGTGCCTTTTTGATTGAGAGCTCGTGCGAATGTAAAGGTGTATCTTCTAATATTAAGAGCTGCAACATCATCTAGACATTAAATCTGCATTTATTTTAGTGAAACCTTCTTAATTATTAGCTTCGGTAAAGTTTTTTTTTTTTGCTTGCTTGGTGCACATGTGCTTTACGGAGGCTAAGTTAATGAATGAATGTTCGGTATGGACCAGCACAGCAAACTTTGTGTGTGTGTGTGTGAGAGCCAAAACTGAGGGGAAGAATGAAAATAAGAAGGGGAAGAAGAATGGCTTTGTTTTTGTCGGAGGACAATGCCTCCTAGAAGGGGAACGACACAATAGTCTCCATTCACAGCCACACCAGCAACATTTGTTCCCATGACTGGACACCGTGCGTCCACCCAAACCACCAAGACCACAGTGGGATTTCCAAACAGTTGCTCTCAGCCGTGGAGTAAAATCACAGGCGGGAGCAGCTGCCATACATGATGTCCGTCTGATCGTGGCTAACGTATCTGAACCTTACGTAAAGTAAAAACCCAACGTGGCATCGTTTCCTTCTTTTTCTCTGTATGCACTGAAGCATAATTTCTTTCCTGTTTGTTTATCTTACATAACCGAAGTGGACACTTGATCTTTCTAGCATGTTTGGACAGTTTTGCTTGTTCTTTCCTTGTTTGTATCCTGCAGCACCGTGAGTCCGAGCTTAGCATGCTGCAGAACAGCACAGCACAACATAAAACATCATCAGCTCCAAACCAATCTTCTCCGACGTATCTGTGTTACTTCCACTGTGCAGCTTTTCAGGCCTGGGAAGGAGAAAACTAATTGATTGCTGTAGCAACTTTATTAAAACCAGGGCCATTATCAGCTCACTCATCGTACTTATTACTGCCTGCTGTGAAATGTGCTGTAGTTTGCTGTTGTATAAAGGTGTTTATACCTTTATAGATGTTTCTTGCTATGCCGTGCAACACAGTGTGCCATCTGTAAAGCTCGGTATTGGATTAAGCGGCAGGTGAGAGATGGTTGGCAAGATATTAAAAGATCCTGAGGCATATTTAGACAACATCAAGTGTTGACGCGGACCAAAATCTCTGCAAATAATTCTTTATTTTTCACATGAGATAAACAAGTTGGTGCAGGTTTGCTTGTAAACTTGAGTGGATAAGGAGCACAAACTTTTTTTTAAGGGGATTTATCAGCTTCACAAGCTGCAGTCTCCAAAAAACAAAATTGCCAAACACTCTGAAAGGCACAAACTCGCGCTGCACTTCAAAATAAGAGTATTGAGTCAATGCACCCCATCACAGACAAAGTGCTGTAGTCAGAATATTAACCTGCGACTGTCTTCTCTGCGTTGCCAGGTTTGCCAGGGTTTTCCAGCATGTTTGGGAAGAAGAAGAAACGGCTGGAGATCTCAGCTCCGTCTAACTTTGAGCACCGGGTCCACACGGGCTTCGACCCGCGGGAGCAGAAGTTCACCGGGCTGCCGCAGCAATGGCAGAGCCTCCTGGCGGACACTGCGAACCGGCCCAAGCCCATGGTGGACCCCTCCTACATCACCCCCATCCAGCTGGCGCCGATGAAGGTAGAGTGTGATTGGACAGACGGCATCAAAACTGGAGACAAACGATTATCATTTTCTGTCTGATTGACTCGCCTCGCCTGTTTCTCCCCTCCTGTTACCCACCCATCACTGTTCTGAAGCTATTCCACTACTTCTGTTTGTTGTCGCCCTGTAAATATCTTCCTCTTCAGTGTCCCTGTACTGTATGTCCCCACTTCATCCTCCACTTGTTACACAAGTTGTTGTTTTTTTCTTCTGAGGCAAAACAGTTAACTCTCCAGTGCCATCTGGCCACTTCACACTATTCAAATTGCCCTGCTGTATGTAATAATAGTTATTATATTGCTTTAAACCTGCATTAAGCAATTTTGTGATATTACACAAACACTGAATGACTCCCCCGTAGTGCCAAATCCACCGAGAACTTGCAAAGGAAATCAAATTGTTGAGCTCAGAAGCAAATAAAATGAACCGCTGCTCAGTAGCTTTTTGTATTATATACTGTTACTGACTCTCCTCTACTTGTGCTACTGTTTCACTGCATTTCATCATGTCAAATTTCAGTGTTTTTTTATAAGAAAGGTAAAACAAGAAGCAACACCCGCCACATCTCAGCAGGAGACGTGTTTCCTGCTCGTCGCTTGTTTCACTCCCTCTCTGCACGATGATGATGTCCTGAAAGCAGCCGACTCAAAACATCTCGAGAAAAAGAAGGAAAATTCAATGTGGCAGTAATTTGTGGCCGCATTATCTGAGCTCACACAGTTTATCCACCGACGACTCTTTTGGTTGTAGCTGCGTTTAGCTCAGCGCTTCGGTTCTGCAGCGTGCAGCAGTCGCGGCTCTGCTCTGTGGCTTTACTGTAATTCCCCTGCATCAGCCCACATTACAGGCCGCACTGTATTGTTGAGTCTTAACTCACTCAACACTGCCAAAGTGGCCGTGAATCAGTGTGAACGAGAGGGTTGAGAGGCAGAAAGCTGAGCGTCAAAGACAGAGATAGAGAGAATAAGTGGAGCCGGTGTTACAACACGTCCTCAAACCTAAACGATTGAATAAGATGTTCGGCATTGAGTCTCAAAACAACAGATATTACTGATATTTAGCAGTTTGTTCACAGTTTGAGTTGAAATTAATATGTTGCGTAGGTGACGGCGGTTATGTCATAAGTTAAATATGTTACATAAGTTAGTTTACGCACATAAGATCAAATAAGTTGACTGTTTATTTCACTCAGGACATGAGCAGCCGTCTCCTGGCTGAAAGTCCTGTTTATTATCTGTCCATCCACCCCAACATCCGCCACACGTAGACATTTTGTTACTTGACATCCTCCTTTGCTGCTGTAATGATTGCTACTGATGCTAGAGGTCAGAACATCGGATGTTTTAAAAGTGCAATATGAAAGAATTTAGTGTAAAACATTAAAGAATGAACTAAAATCATCAACAAAAACAACAGCTTGGACTGTGTTTGAAGACATCTCATATTGTCCTGCAGAGATATCTAATGAAGCTAGCATGCTAACAGCTAACTCTGACCCATCCTTTCTCATGATACCACGTGAGGTCCAGATCACTGGCTGCAATCTAAAGTTAGCAGCAGTTAGCGGTTACTCTGATGGTGTATTGCCTCATGTTTATTTGGAGTGTGATCACAAGAGATGTTCTTACATATTGCACCTTTAAAGCAGCTTCTAAATCCTGTCTTTAAACTATAGAAGTAAAGGAAAAATCCTGATAATTGATGATAATTGCCTGAGATCAAACCGGAGGTCAGTGAAATCAGACTGAGACGCTCGTGTTCTGCCCCCTGCTGGTCAGAGATTTGCTTAATGCAGCTTTAAAAGACAATAACTTATTTGACTTCTCCATTCAATATGTCCCAATCTCAGAAACCCTGATGCAGACTTGACGTGTGTCTTCCTCATCCGGCTGTGTGATTTCTCCCTCTCTTGCCTCCCCAGTGATTTGTGACTGTGTGTGTCTCCTCTTGTCTCCGAAAACCTTCCGAGTGTCTCCTCTGATGTGTTGTTGTTCATTGGTTCTTCTTGACATATCGCATTCGACACATTTGATCAACTGAAAAGAATAAAAAAAAAAAGAAAGGGGCTGTAGCTTTATAATGCACACATCACAACTGTTTGAGAAAATGCTCCTTAACACTGTCTGTGCACCTTTCTCTGGGTTGTAGCAGAACATACAGGCCCTCCTCTTGCTTACCGGAGTGATCGGAGGTTTTATTCGGCCTCTCGGGTCTTCACAGGAGCACTTTTTGTTTTCTCTCTTCCATTGTACTTGTCTGTGGTCCCATCATACTGCACGTGTGACCCAAATGCCCTTCAGCTTTGAGATTTTGGGCACATTTCCTGTGTGTGTTACAACACCTGCTTACACCATTTTTCTTTTTGTCCACCTTGATAAATACTTTAAAGACGCTCGCCCCAATAAGTGTTTCAGTTTAATTTCCAATTTCTCGATGTTGAAAGTTGACACAAAGCACTGCAGCAGTTGCTCCCATTTGAATACATCCACTGCATTAATCATTAAGTCTCTGAGGAACCAATTACAGGTCCCGCTGACAGGAAAATACATAATCAGACATCCGCAAAAGTCCTGTAACGGAGAACAGCAATATGCCACAGGAGATATCTCTGAAGAGGGGGAAACAAGACAATAATTCTCTTGCTCTCTTCACAGATATCTCCCAAGAAAGTCCGGTCATCCGAAACGCCGTTGCCCAAAGTATGACTTCCTTTTCCCTTCTGTTTTTAACCCCTCCTCCCCTTTTTTCTTTTCTTTTTATTTCTTTTCTTTTTGTTTTTTTTTGTTGATCGTCTCTCACACAGTCCCAACTTTTGTTTCCACATCTCTCCTCCGCTGCCTGCTGCCATGCATTCAGGTGGAGGTGGCGTGTCAGCAGGAACAGGGAGAAAAAACACTCGAGAATGACTCCACACACATGACATAACCACATCGCTCTGCCAAGTCTTTTCTTAGGCCTCATCATCTCCACTCTCTTCCTTTTTGCTTCATTCGCATGAGCCCCACCCACAAAGTGACCAGATTAGCTGTAGCGGCATGTTCCCCTTGTCTCTGAGACGCCATTGATGATGATGATGATGATGATGGTGATGATGATGCTGAGATGTGAAGTGCATGTTGCCGTGACGGCTGGTTCTGCTCTGCTGTAGGCCTCAGCTCTGTGGAGGTGATAAAGGGTTTGCATGTGTTTAGGAGAACCCTTTGTACGATCCGGACCAGCAAAGTCGGGTCGAGGCAAGACTCCTCTCCTCTCCTCTCCTCCTCCTCTCCTCTCCTCT